>JAHNEJ010001272.1:0-70157 GCA_022559845.1 Amorphophallus konjac | reverse complement strand
GAATTGATGCTATGCGTGCGAAGAGGGCTGATTGAGGTTGTCTTGTCTTGTCTTTTTACTTCTTTGGCAGGTTTACAGGTTCATTAGCACGAGGCCCAAGTCTTCTGGCCGGCTGGAAGAGTTGGAGTTAAAAGAATTCAAGCTTTACTACTGCAGATTATCTGATGGTCTGGTGCAGGCGCGTCACTCTCTTCTGGCGGTCTAGGGTGCGACCGTTACTTCAAAGCAACGCACAGGGTTCTGACCGTTACTTCCAAGCTGATCTGTAGGCTTTCCTTGGTTTTCTCTCCCATGGGCGGGTGTTTCATCCTCCTATTTCCAAGGTATATTCGAGTCTTTGACTTGGGTTTACTTTGGTGGCGATCACATCTTTCCTTAGTACTGGGCAATAGCTATTTTCTTCATCACATCTTTATTTCCTTGCTTGTTCCACCCCTAGTGGTGTGTTTTTATTTACTCCTTGCTCCACGCCCCGGCGTGTGTTTTTCCTTTTCCTTAGCGTAATTTGATTGAGATAGCATGCCCATGCTAGAGCTAGCTATGATTGCCTAGGTTCATGTTCACATGTTCATAGGTTTGAGCAGATCTTTGATTGCTTGTTTGTCATCTTGCCATATTACTTAGCAAGCCTCAAGAGTAAAGATGAAAAGATAGGCAAATAAATATCAACAAAGATGAGGTCAGATGAGGACTTTGTCCAGTATGCTGATAGGTGGAGGTCTTTGGCTGATAAGGTAAAGGATACCCTTTCAGAACCCGAGCAAGTCAAGATGATTGTGTCTAATGCAACCCCGCAGTTTAGACACATTTTAGCCATGAATAAGCTTACCACGATGGAGGAACTTTATGAGAGGGCTCGGTATATCCAGACCCAATTAAAAGATTCCCCCATCATGCATATGTTTGAACCCCCAAAGCCAAGGGTGTTTAAGAAGACGGGCACTGGTGTCCAAGGAGGAACAACTGAGGGAGTCGTCATAAATGAGCAAGTGAGTGTGCTTGGCAGCCCCAACCAACCAGTTAACCCAAGGCCTCCTCAGGTTTCACGACCTCCCTTTCAACAAGGTCCACCTCTTTATCATCCTCCACCCCAAAATAACCCCCTTCAAAACAACATGCCTCAACCCTTTCATCCCCAACAACAACAACAACCACAACCTCTGTATCACCAAGTTCCACCCCCGGGAAATTACGGCCCACCACAACAACGGATGAGGCCCATTGGACCCAAAAGAGCCCATTATCCACCATTGCCTGAGGCATTGCCGGACATTTTTAATGCCCTCATGGCTGCCAACCTGCTTACTTTGCCCAAAAAAAAGTTTGCATGGCCCCCAAATGCTGATACCTCCAGGTGCTGTGTCTATCATAGACAGCCGGGTCATATGGTGGAGAATTGTTTCAACTTCAAAGATTACATTTACGACATGAATGATCTCGGTGAAATCGATTGGGATGAAATGAGGCGATGCATCGCCACCCTAAAGGCCAGGAGACCTCCGCCTAGGCCACAGTTGCCACAACAACCACATCAACAACAACAGCCTCAGCAGGCCCCACAACAGCAGCCTAATATGGGCATCATCCATAACCCGCTTCCGGAGCACCAACAGCCCAACTACCAGGTTAATCCGATTTCCTCCTTCTCGGAAGTTGGAAGAGAGCAAACCTATCATTTAGAAAGCACCTCTGTCCTCGCTACCAATCATACCACCAATCAACCTCCTCGTCTCCTTCGAACAGCCTCTTCTTACCACTCAACCCCCTCACAACCCCTATTTGATCCTTCTCCCATTCCACAGCCATCACGCCCTCTTATTCGTACCCCTATCGTCAATTCACCGTTAGTCCATCACCAAAGGCCATCTCACACTCCTTTTTCACCCCCAAGTCCCCTGATCACTTCTTATTCCTATAATTTACCATCTACCTCTATCGCACCTTTACCCCCGCCTTCTAACCTTTTTACCGCCCATTACCCGTATGACCCACCATCCACCTCTATCCCCACTGAACCTCCTCCTCCACCATCTAAACCTCTTATCATTCACCGTTCATCTGAGGTCCCCTTTACTTCCACTATACCCCCTCCACCATATAAACCCCTTATCATCCACCATTCACCCGAGATTCCCTCTACTTCCCCTATTCTTTCACATTCTAAGCCCCTTATCATCCGTGATTCACCCGAGGTTTCTTCTACCTCTACTATACCTCCGCCAAGCAAACCCCTGATCAAAACACCTACACCCATCATAACCCCTATCCCACCAACCATTCCTCCACTATTACCCCTTAAACCCTTGTTAAAATCCACACCCAATACCATAGAGGTGCAACAAGACCCACAAGCAATGGTGCTCCGGAGTGGAAGGATGTTCCACCGGGTATTTCCCCAGAATAGTCAGGCCTCTGAACAATCTCGGCCCGAGAAAGATAAGGAAGAGCAGTCAGAAGAGTCCATCCCTGGGACCCAGTATGACTTGTTGAAACATCTGGATAAGACGCCTGCCCGTATCTCCATCCTCGAGTTGATCAAAAGATCCCCATCTCACCAAGAAGCTTTGAAAGACTATCTTCAAAAGGTTATGGTGAATGAGGATCTCCCTGTGGAGAAAATCTCGGCAGTCCTAACGCCCACCGATACACAACCGCCCATTATGTTCCACAATCACGAGCTTGCCCCCAAGGAAGCTCGAAAATATGCATTGTGCATTGCGGTAAAAATCAATGGTGTGTCAGTGGATCCGTGCCTGGTAGACACGGGCGCGTCTATAAATATGATTTCCCCAAGTACTCTCCAAGTATGTGGGGTTGATGAAGAAAAACTCATGCCCTCCTCAATTACAGTCACGGCCTACGACAACAGTAAAAGACCGCCAATGGGGATGATTGCCCTCAATATAGAACTAGGCCCTGTATCAGTCTTCACGGAATTCCATATCCTTGATATGGATCCCACTTTCAAGGCTATACTAGGCCGTACCTACATTGAAGCTATGAATGCTGTGCCACCCACCAATCATCAATGCTTGAAATTTCCATACAAAGGATGGGTTATTAAGGTAATGAGTATGCCTCTCTGTTCTACGGTGGATGCCATCAACACCTCTTTGCCTTCGGTCTGGCCGACTCATCGGCCCATACTATCCTTATTGGATGTGTATGACCCTTGTCGTGCTCCCTTCACACAACAAAAGTCATTCCCTATGTTAAACTCACGTCTCCCCTTCCGCTCCAAAGGATGGGAGATTATGAGAAATATTGGTTACCAAGATGGCAAAGGTTTAGGAGCACAACTGCAAGGAAGGCTGAGACCACTCCAAAAGATAAAGCCAATCCATAGAGCTGGCTTGGGTTTTAAGGGGCCATTCGAATCAGACGGCAAACCCCTCACTTGGACTTTGTCCTCACATTTCAAAAAGGGGCCCATCGTCCAGATGGGAGATCCTCCATCGGAATCACCTGGGGGGTCACGGGATGTGTTTTTAGCTCAAGCATGTTCAAGGATCCCTAAAAGAGGGAAGATTGTCCACCTGGATTGTGAATGGTATAAATGGTTTGACATACCAGATATATCCATTGCACTGGAAAGAATGTTCTCGCCTCCACATCTAGAAGGGTCGTCTTTGATCTCCGAAATGCCAGGGGACACCACCACACTTGCCAGAATGATAAACCCTCCTCGCCAAGAGGATGTTGTCATTGACGGGTCATCATCCGTCACCAATATTTTCACCGACGGCTCATTAGCCGTCATCTTTTCTATCCACATATCACAGCCTTTGTTGCTGTCTCCTTCCTGGGCCAGACAGTTGTCTGATGATCTTCCCAGGTCCCCTTCTTTACCCATATACCTACGTGGGTTTCTTAACTCACGCCAGGTTTTCAATCACGATCTGCTCTACGAGCTACACAACCCTCTAGCTTTAGTTCCATTTTCACCTCCTCCAATTTCTTTTCACTGCTTTGTTATTAAAAATGAAAATGAAAAAAAAACGCCAATTCCACAACTCCTCAACAGCGCATTGTCTTTGAGGAAACCTCCTATATCTCCCACGAGTGTGCCCCGACTCACGGGCCACTCATTCAAGGTCCCCTGAGCGACCTTCTTTTCCCCTCGCCTGAGGGGTCTGTCCCTGTATATTCTTCACTATCCTCTTCAGTTTCTTCTTCTGTAAATGTCAGTCTAGCTAGCAATAATAAGTCAAGGGTAGTGTCTAAGAAGAAATCCAAGGGTAAGCAGATCCCTCGGCGGTTCCTTTTAGATTTAGCCGATAGGCGTCAAGCCCTTCTAGCCATCCCCAAATTGCTAGAAAATCCCGTCCAACTGCCAGAAATAGAACGTGAGAATGATTGCATGATTGATGAAGGGTATGGGGTCTACGAACTCACTGACGAGGAATACCCCATTGAAGAAGAGGATGAAGAATATGAGGACGCGGCTGACACCTATGCTAGTGGAATGAGTAGATTTGACGAACCGTCAGCCGCTGTAGAAGAGTCTACCAAAGAGATCAATCTGGGAACTGAGGAAGACCCTAGGATTGTCCTCATAAGTGATAATTTACCATCATCTGAAGAAGAGGCACTAGTTAAGGTTCTTAAGGATTACAAGGACACGTTTGCATGGAGCTATGAGGATATGCCAGGATTGGATTCTACTCTGGTTGAGCATCGTCTCACTCTCAAACCAGGGTCCGTCTCGGTAAAACAACGGTTAAGACGTTTTCGCCCACAAATGGCTTTAAAAATGAAGGAAGAGGTCGACAAGCTCCACAAAGCTAGGTTCATAAGAGTCGTCCTTTATCCTCAGTGGGTCGCAAACATTGTCCCGGTCATGAAGAAAGATGGAAAGGTGAGAATTTGTATTGACTTCCGGGACCTTAACCGTGCGTGTCCGAAGGATGATTTCCCTTTGCCTCATATTGATGTGTTGATTGATAACACGGCAGGATATGAAACCCTTTCATTCATGGATGGATTTTCTGGATATAATCAAATCCGTTTGACAGAAGAAGACCAGGAGAAAACCTCATTCACTACTCCCTGGGGAACTTACTGTTATGTGGTCATGCCATTTGGACTGAAGAACGCTGGAGCCACTTACCAAAGGGCTATGATGGCAATATTCCATGACATGATGCACATATATTTGGAAGTGTATGTGGATGATTTATTGGTAAAATCTAAAACTAGGGCGGAACATCCCGAGGTCCTTGCAAAGGTGTTGCAAAGATCACGTGAATTCAATTTGAAAATGAATCCAAAAAAGTGCGTGTTTGGTGTATCATCGGGCAAGTTACTTGGCTTCATTGTGAGCAAAAGGGGCATTGAGATAGATCCCAACAAGGCTAAGGCGATTAGGGATATGCCACCCCCGAAAAATCTGAGAGAAGTTCGAGGATTAATTGGGAGATTGTAGTTTATCCGTCGCTTTGTGTCGCAACACTCGCAAAGGTGCCGGCCCTTCTACGAGTTGACCAAAGCAGGGACCAAATTCTGTTGGGATTCTAAGTGTCAGAATGCTTTTGACGGATTAAAGGAATATCTGGCCAACCCGCCTGTTCTCACTCCACCTATTCCAGATAAGCCTTTGATCCTATATGTCTCGGTCCTAGACGACTCTGTGGGAGCCGTCCTGGCACAAATCAATGAGGAAGGCAAGGAACGGGCAACCTATTACTTGTCCAAACTCCTCAACCCCTGTGAGCGAAAGTATGCTACCATGGAAAAGACCTGTGCCGCCCTCGTGTGGGTGGTACGGAAATTGAAACATTACTTTCTTGCTCATGAAGTCCATTTAATTGCTCGCATGAACCCTATCAAATTTCTCTTGGAAAAGTTTGTCCTTACTGATAGACTAGCACGTTGGCAAAGTTTTCTATCTCAGTTTGACATCACCTATATTCAACAAAAGGCAATCAAAGGCTATGCTATAGCCGAGCATCTCGCTCATCACCCTCTCCCCAAGTTTGACCCTATTCAATCAGAGTTTCCAGATGAGGAACTAATGTCCATTACTCAGTCTGATGATCCCATGTGGACATTATATTTTGAAGGAGCTTTGAATTCCCAGGGGAGAGGTATTGGTATTGTTCTTTTGTCACCTGAAGGTGTCGCTATCCCAGATGCATTTCAGCTCTCATTTCCAGTCACCAACAACGTGGCTGAATACGAGGCTCTTCTGGCAGGTCTGAACCTTGCCTATTCCTTCTGGGTCACTGAATTACGAGTCATAGGTGATAGTCAACTTATCCTTCGCCAAGTGCTCACCAAATATCGCACTCGCGATCCCAAGCTCAAGCCATATCAAGAGCTTACTGTTGCTTTTTCTAAACTGTTCACTAAGTTGGTCTTTGTCCACATTCCTCGCAATCAGAACATTTTGGCCGACGCTCTTGCTTCGTTGGCATCATCATTAAGGTTTCCTTTGGGCAGAAGGGCTCTGTCCATTTCTATCCACAAGCTTCTCTTCCCTGCTATTCACAACCCTTCCTATTTAAGGGTTCAGGAGGAAATGTCAAAGATGGCTCAGGATAGAAAAGTTGCTGAAAAGAGGGAAATTATGTTGGTCGAATTGGAAGAAGAATTGGCTGATGAGGAGAAGCCATGGTTCTATGAGATTGTTAAATATTGCAAAGACCAGTCTTACCCTACAGAAGCAACAGCAGAAGATAAGAGGGCCATAAGGAGAGTTGCCCAAAGGTATGCGGTGGTTGGAGGATTGCTATACAAGAGAAGCATCACTGGTGTTCTCCTAAGGTGTCTTGATGATGACGAGTCCTGGAAGTGTGTAGAGGAAGCACACTCAGGCGTGTGCGGTGGCCATGTAAACAGTCAAATGTTGGCTAAGAAGATCCTTCGGCAAGGCTTTTACTGGCCCACCATGGAGGATGACTGTGCTGTCTATGTCCGTAGGTGTGTCAAGTGTCAACTTCACACCGATAAGATCCATTCCCCATCTTCCTCTCTCCATCCAGTATCCTCCCCATGGCCTTTCTCCATGTGGGCATTCGACATCATCGGTCCTCTTGGTGATCCTAACTCCCTTATTAAGCAAAAATCCTTCATCCTCACTGCAACGGAGTACTTCACCAAATGGGCTGAAGCCGAAGCCTATGTAGAAGTCAAGGCATCCACAGTCTGCAAGTTTATCATGAAGAACATCATCGCCAGGTTCGGTATTCCAAGAACTATCATCACCGACAATGGGCCACAATTCATCTCTCAGGATCTTCAGGACCTCTGCCAAAGGTATAAGATTACATTGCATCATTCATCACCATATTATCCACAAGGTAATGGCCAAGCAGAGGCCACGAATAAAACACTGATCAAAATCATAAAGAAAACTTGTGAGTCTAGCAGATTCTCGGATTGGCCAGAGAAGCTTATCGAAACTCTATGGGCTTATCGCACTTCCACCCGAACTCCCACTGGGAAAACTCCGTTCGCCCTCACTTACGGGATGGAGGCGGTAGTTCCATATGAGATTCTGATTCCCTCTCTGAGAGTACAATTGGACAAGGACCTTCCCCTCGACGAACGTCGTGATTCTCTCCTTGCCCAGTTGGAACTCTTAGACGAGAAACGTCTGGTTGCTGCCGAGCATGCTCGCGTCTACCAAAATAGACTCGCACGTTTTTACCAGAAGAAGGTTATTGAGAGAAAGTTCAAAGTTGGTGAAATGGTAGTGAAAAGAATTTTTGTAAAACCTGGCGGGCCGCGTTCTAAACTCCAACCCAATTGGGAAGGACCATACGTGGTTCAGGCTGTGCATCCTGGCAACGCCTACATGCTAGTCAATGCTGAAGGAGTTGAGTTATCCCACCCTTGGAATAGGCTTTACCTTAATAAGTATTACCCTTAGATAGGTGTACATACTGTCAAAGACAAAAAAATTGAAAACAAAAACAACAAAAAAATGAAAAAAAATATGAAAAATAACAAAAACATGTGTATAAAACAAAAGAAAAGACAAAAAAATAGAAAATTCAAAATGCTGATGCTTGGAGATCACCATGTAGTTAAGTCATTGCATTCAACCTCCATGTTAGGAAAGGGCCCATTAAGACTTGGTAGGTCTTAGGTCTTGGTTTGCCAGAACCGTGGAGACCCCTGTCCGCCCAGTTCGGCCTATGCCCCCTCGAAAGAAGACAACATGTATACACATCTGTGTTATAAAAAATTGATAGCATCGCTTATGGTAGGGCATCACTCAAAAGGTCTCCAAGAAAGCTTAAATCTTTGTTCTCTTCTTCTCGACCGAGTGAGACAGTCGGCGCCCTTAAAACGCTGAGCATGGGAAACATGAACACAACCCCTAGGGTGAGAGTAGGATCCAATTCTTCGAGCATGAATCAGAGCACGAGAAGAGGGCAGTGTCCCCGCAGACATCCAAGAGGGATTCCATAATGTCAAAATACTATGTCCCTCGCAAAAATCCATCAAAAGAATTAGAAAAAGAAAAGTAAAAAAAATCAAAGTCAAAAGAAAGGCCTGGTCGTAACCGTGCCTGATTCCACTAAATGAAACCCCTTTGACTGAAAGTCAAATTCTACACAAAAGGGGTCATGAGATGTAAGTGCTCGAGAGTTAGTCCGAAGTTACCCGAAAGGGGAAGTTAAGTGCGCCCCTACTGGCTCGCCGGGTTAACGGTTTTGCCGGTCCTCTCAGGAGGTTTACCCCCTATACTCTTCCTTCTTCCTCTAAAGATGAAGGCTCAATGGAGTTCCTGAAGGGCGAAACTCGCCAAAGCCTGCAACATCCTTTTAACACAAACATATGGTTGTCCATTTTGAAAGCAGAAGTCATTGTCGTGAAGGAGTCTCCGTGTTTCTGGCTGGTCAAGACCTTTTATCTACCACCTTAATGTCTTCTTAGTTTAACCTCGGGCTTAGACCAATGCAAGCGCGTCACTTATAGGTGCGACGGCTTCTGATTCCGGGTCAGCGTCGCGCGGTTGGTCATTTGGGTTCCAAGGTGTTCCATGACATACCATCTAGAGTTGTGAGGAAATAGACCCGGGTCGGGTAAATCATTTACCTCGAACATTTTTTGGGTGAATCCCTGTGGTCGGAAGCAACTGGGAGCCTAAGCATGGCATGACGGTATTGTCATCAGGATAAGCCTTAGCCGGCGGAATTATCATTCGAGGAGTCTAGAGGCCCAAATCAACCTAGATGTGCGCTTAGGATACCTGGGAGGTTACCAAGAAACCCTCGTCCTCGTGCAACTTACATGTTATATGGGTTGGTCATCATGCATTAGTAAAAAACAAAAAAAATAATAAATAAGCCAAAAAAATGACAAAATTAAAAAAAATCCAAAAAAAGGGGGAGAAAAATGTACATGCACAAAAAAATGGAAATGTAAAAGACCAAAAATAATAATAAACAAACAACAAAACACAAAAAAATTAATATACACCTACAAAAAAAAACAAAGATCACATCTTTGCATGATCGCATTTGTATGCAGCATTCATTTTAAATTCTCGTTTGCATCCGTGTGCTTGTCTGTCGCATTCATCATCATCTTTTATCAGTGTCTTTGTTAATAAGGGCTTGCCCCTTGACTCGTCATCAAGGATAGTTCAAAACCTCGTTTGTTTGTTGAGCAAGGGGCAAGTCAGAGCAGAAATACTGACTTGTTTGCTTAGGTGTGTGCAGGAACTCGAGAGCTCAGGAAGAAGCAGAGAATCAAACACAAAATACTTTATTTCACTTCTATTCAAAATAAAAATAAACAACAAAGAGATTACATCAGGTTTCACCTTCTCTCTCCACATTACTTGTCCCGCCACCCTCCGGACGAGACACTCTTGAGGGGGCTATCCAATCATGGAAAGCGGTCCTTCTACCGCTTTGTGGGCCTCTTTCTATCTCCACTCCCCGACTCCGATCTGCGGGGGCACCAAAGGAGTTGCTGACACGAAAGCCACGCTCTCGTGCTCTTCGGTAGCGTTCCTCACCGTCCTTTAGCCACTGCTCGGCGAGGCCGAGACTGGTCTTCAATTCAAATAATTGGGCCTCCAGGGCCCTCTTCTCCTCTTTCTCGGCCGACCTCTTGGCCTTCTCTCTTTCCTTGGCTTTTCCCCTCTCAGCACGTTCTCTCGCTATGTCTTCCCTCTCCAGCTGAAGGGTGATCCTCAGCTCTATAACGTCCCTAGAAAAGTCATCACTTGGACGACGCTGCAGTTCCTCTTCCAACTCGGCTATTCTAGCTTCCTTCTGGGCGGCATGTGCGAGTGCCTCCTCCGTTTCTTTCTCCTGCCAGACGTTTCATCTCAGGCTTCTGGTAACGCTTGAACAAGGGATATTAAATGGTGAGGCTCTCACCTGTACAGAAAGCATCCCTTCTGCTTCCGCAGCCCGCTGTGTGGCATGAGCAAGTTGCTCGTGTAGTGAATCTAACTCCGAAGTGGGAATCCATAGACTGGAAGAAACGCCGTCTGCCCCCATCGCCGATGAAACTACATCGAGATGGGCACGCTGCGTACACATACGAGAGGTGACAGTTAAATGGTTGACGCCATGAATTTCAAATCATGCCAGGAGTATGTATATATACACTTACCGATGAACCCAGAGCCGCTCGGGTATCAGTTAACTCTTGCTCCGTGTCCGCCAAACGAGCTCGTAAGTTCGTTATTATGGTGTCACGGGTATCCTATAGCCATGGCTCTTGAGTTCACAAATAAAAATAAAAAAAAATGGAAATTGTAAAAGACAAAAAAGTGGTGTTTTATTTTACCTCTATAAGCCCTCCAAGCTGGAGCCTCTCTGCATACATTGCCCTATAGAGCCGTAGGTAATCTTCACTGTCTTGCGCTTGTGATTCCAGGAGCGTGCCACCCCGCTGCCAGTCTTCATACTATTCGGGGAAGCGCACCCTCCAATCAACGCAGGTTGCCGGCCCATGCGTCTTCTTCCCGATGCTGGGTGAGGAGGTTATATCCACCCATTCCTGGGCAAGCCCGAGAGTCCTCATGGCTAATCGTAGCCTTAGTGGCTCAATTTCATTCAAACAACGAAGCCAGAGGTCCCGTCTGAATCGGGCACGGCTTCCAATTACCCATGGCTGGTCGACATCGACCATATTCAAGTAAGGCCTCCAGTTCACCTATGTTGGGTTGTACATATCTTCTTAGTTACTCAAAAATACAAAAAAAAAAACAATAATAATAAAACATATAAAAAGGAGAAAAAAGTATCCTACCATCGCTGTAGGGAACTCTTGCAGCTCCCGTCTCGATACCATCAGCTGGTAGGATAATGGTGCTGTACTCATGATGGGTTGCCACCGCCTAGCCAACGGGATCGTCACTGGCCGACAGTGTCGAGCTCTCTCCATTGGAATATAATAGTAGCTCCATAGCTACATCATCATGTGTCATTGGCACCAACAAATACAAGAAAAAAAGCATAAAACGAAAACCACAAAAAATAATTTTTTTACCTGGATGAAGGGCGTAAACCCATTTATTGTCACCTCTCGGCCTGTCCTTTGCGACAGACCTATAAATAGATGTGCCAGCACGGCAGCTCCCCAGGCGTACTGTCCTACTCTCTCCAAATCTACGAGCAGCTCCAGGAAGCGGCAGTGTATGTTGTCTCCCTTGGAGCCCAGTAGCAGCCTACCCAGCAGAAAGAGGAGGAACCTCCTCAGGTCCATGTTGGTCCTTTCCCAGTTGCTGGCATCTGCACAGTATACAGCACGGGCACCTCTCTCTGCCCTTTCCATAAATTCCTCCAAGGACTCGTCATCCCGTGGACGGATGTCAGTAAGCCCTAACACCTCCATGATCGATGTCTTGGCTACTGACCGGTTCTTCCGTCCATCGAGTTCCAGTCCTAACAGTTTTTGGGCACCTTCTCGGTAATCCGCATAAGTGACGCCGGTCACTGCCTCTCCATCCACTTTGAGGCCCGTAATGCGGACCATATCTTCCAAACTGGTCACCATGTGCCCCCAAGGCATCAGGAATGCCCGACTCGCCGGATCCCATCTTTCATGTAATGCTTAGATCAGGGCAAGGTCGAGCTTTATCGGCTCGGTTCGGAGGAAGGCACCGAACCCCATCACGTCTAGCCTGGCCTTTTGGAAGTCCGGGAGACCTCGATATGCTGCCACTACCAGCTCCCAAGAGATGTGCGATCGCATCATGCCCTGCACATCCACAAGAAGTGAGAAAGGGGAACATTGCTAAGCAAGAAAGGAGAAGAAAAGGATGAAGGAAGGAAACCAAAGAAGCCACTTCCAAGCTGTGATCGGGTCCTCTCACTCAGTTGTCCTTCAACTTCTGAGAGTCTCTTGGAACTGCTACCTGATCTGCTCCTCTTCGAGGAGCGGGAAGACTCACCTTCTGCTCTAAAGCTGGATTCACCCTCCATCCTGAAAAAGTGAGCAACACTCGCAACCTCCCTTCCTTACAAATTTGCACTCCTCAAGTCTGCTCTCAGGACTTCGGTGTTTCCAAGTCGAGCGAAAGGGGAGGTATTTATAGGATTGGAAATAAGGTGGTCTGGATCTATCACCATCACCCCAGCAACATCCTTTACGACAAGTCACCCTCTCTTTACTCTCGCATGTCACTCTGCCATCTGGAGTGATCAATTTGGAGGCGTGATTTGTTGACTTGCCCTCCCCATGCGGTCTAAAGATTCCCCGTGTTTATTGTCCCGTTGCGACTACTTTTAGCGCAAAGAAGAAAGTGGGGGACATTTATACGGGAAAACAGGACCAGGGACCGACGTTGTTGAAATTGGTGGTAGATCCCTTTGAAAGTCATGACCACGGTACACTCGCGTGCCACTTTGCCATGTGAAGTAAATGGAGCAGAGCTGTGATTTGTTGACCCGCCACTCCTATTCGGTCTAAAGATTCCGCATGTCCCTTGTCCTATTACGACTACTTTTAGCGCAAACAAGGAAATAAGGGACATTCACGTGGGAAAAGAGCACCACGGGCCGATATTGTTGAAATCCGTGGCTGATCCCCTTTGAAAATCATGGCTATGGTGAGTCACCGCCCCGTGTTTTAAGGAGACATCTCGTCGAGCATACTGCACGAGAACCCATGTGGTGGAGAAGAGGCATAGAGCAGAAGGAACATATCCAGGGCGAACCGGCTGTGTTCAAACCAACCTATTTCACTCGCACATATATATAAGGGTTTGTGCCCGTCATGAGAAGGGAGTGAGTGAACAAGTCACTCACTAACCCTCACCACCCGCCTGGTCGCTTCTATTCTCTCTCTCAAGGCAAGAAGTCCCTTAGAGGCTTTTTATAGTTCCATGACGCAGCAATCGCTTTGTCGCGTCATACGTTCCCACCTGCTCTTCGACAGTGCTCCTCGCCCTCCTCCTGTCTCCCTCGCGACCCTGATGGCCGCGAAGCTCTTGAAGTCGAGGCCGCTAGCTAAGCTGCCCTATGCTCTGCCGATGAAGATGCTACCAACTCCAGGAGCTCCTCTGTTGCGAGCTCTAATCCCCTTCCATCTGCAGAGCAAGCCATGTTTGGATGCTCTTTCTCTCAGAGCTCCATCTCCTGCGCCACTGGTGCTGCTCTTTTTTGCCTTTTCTCTCTCTCTTATCTCTTGCCTTATCTCTCTCAGCCATTCGGAGAGAAATCTTCAGCTCCCGGGCATCACAGGGCAACTCCTCATGCTAGTTACCTTGATTTTTTGGCTCTTGTCCGGAATGGTTGGCTATCACCTAGCACTGGCTATTGCAGATGTTTGTGTCAAAAACAAGAAAAAAGAGAAAAAAAGGGAATAAAAGAGAAAAAAAAATAGTAGAGAGTGAGGATGTAAATGGCATTAAAGCTTCCATATTTATTCCAAGATAAGATACATTAGGGTTTGAGCATCTCAGGCCTCAATTTCCCCAACTCGATTACATAAGCTTTTAGCAGTTCTTCGTCCTCACTTACAGACTCTATTGTCCTCAGTGCAATGCTGGCCTTCCATGACGCTTTGATTGTCTTCACATTTCTTGTGTCACCTCCTGTGCCCAGCTCCCTTTTCCTGATTAAAGGAAGCTTGGATAACAGTGGGAATGAATGGCGAGGGAGGCCCATCTGAGTGTGACACCGGTGCGTGTTGTAAAGGATGAATTCAGACGCGCCAACAAGTTGGAGCTCCATGTTAAGAGAAGACCTCGTGAGAAGCTCATATGGGAGTAAGCATGTCGGTGCACGAGTGAACATATACTCTTCAATGGTACTGAAGTGAGCCCGCCAGTCTTCTCGTTTCTTCAGCCAGGGAACGCGATTTGCTATACTACCACTAGAGCCTAACACATTGACCATATGGTGAAGCGGGCTTTGTTGGAAGAGTCTTGAAGTAGTCGACATTCCCTCACGATGGTTAAATTTGAAATGCAAGTCAGTCCAACAATTCAAAAGGAGTGCGCAACCAAAAGGAGGCTTACCCATACTGGAAGCCGTGAGTCCGCTATAGAGATAAGCAAGGATAGCCGGTCTCACTCTCTTTCCTTCCCAAATTCCACAGATGACACTTAGTTGATCTTCCTCCACTATGTTGTCAGTATAAGGGAATAAGAGAGCACCCGCTAAGCAGATGGTGAATCCCTTCATGAGCCCTTCAATGCGATCATCATCACTTGTCAACCTTTCAAGAGCATTTATGACCCAATCTGCAAGTTTTTGCAGATGGATTCCCTTCTGAGTCTGGATGCCCTTGATGGCTTCGGACGGCATGAAGCTTCTAAGCACCTCCTCAGAAGTCACCCTTCTTAGCATGCGCATAACCTTTACCTTGCCATTTCTCTGGAATTTCTTCACGCCAAGTAGAAGTTCTGCTTCTTCGAGAAGAATAGTTGTCTCGAAAGTGGGGAAAATGAATGTATGGGTTTGAGGGTGCCAAATATCTACCAGTGCACCCATAGTCGCCCAATCCATGTGAATCTTGTTGTAATGTTTGGCATGAGTTACGAGCTTTTGGAGATGCCACTTTCTGATGATTGCCCTCATACTGATTGAGATGTTCGAAGTGAGCTTCGATAGCCATGGTAACCTTGAAAACTTCCTTGGGCCAGGAAAGAGAGGGTACGGCTGAAAAAAAAGTGGAGAAGGCGAAAATGAGCGTAAGAAGGTCTGGCAGAAACACAAAAAAAGAAATGGTAACTCATCATTCGAGATTGGATTCTCCCGCTAAGATGCCCTTCGAGGTCGGTAAGCCGCTTGCACTCGTTGCTGGGCTTGCTTTTCTTCACGGGATGGGAAGACTCGCCTTCCATCTCGAACTCTGATCTCCTCCTAGCTTCAACTTCCTTAGCTCACCCTTGAATGCATTTTCTTAAGGCCAAAGGGGTGATACTTATAGTGAGGAAAGGAATCTAGGAACAGTGTTAGCAGTTTCGTTTTGTTGTGTGTGATAATGTGCTTGCATAGTTGTGATCTTGGTTTGGTATGTTAATTATCGAGTGGGGTACCACTGTCCCACCGATGCCCCACCTTGTCCCGCCTTGTCCCCTAATCATTCAATCATTGTGATCCCCCCTTATCGTGCATCGTATTATTATGATATTTACGCTACTAGAGCATGCCAAGGACCATACGCCTTGGATGAATCCGGGATTTGAGTTCCCCTTCAACAAAAACAGTGATGATCCCGGAGGAGTTCAGGACGTACGGATAGGCCGTTAAGTTGTGATAGAATGGGGATGATGGTTCCGTTCGATGAGTCGGTACGTGGATAAACGGGCCCCAGCTCAGTATCAACTCGTTGGATCGGTATCCTGACCCACTCTCCATAGCTTAGCAATATTATCCTTGGATAGTTTCTATTTTAGTTTATTTTATTTTTCTTTTAAACCCAGCATGCATTCATGTAGGACTTTGAGTTCATTGTGGAAAATCATTCACTTACTTTGATTATGTGAGCTACTGAGCTTAATTGCTTAAGTATGGGATATTCTATTCCGAGTCGAGTACTGAGTTTCCTTGAGGTTGCCTTGGGATGTTTCTCTAGATTAAACCATTGTTTGGATTTGTCTCCAATCATCTGTTTATTTCCCTCGGACCCACCTTGGCTGCAGCACTTCCACAATGGCTGGTAACCGCTCCCCAATGGTGAAACCTGAGGTTTACGACCCAGGTACTTCCGCGCCGTAAAGTTGGTCCTCTTAGTTTGTTTGCGCCCCAGTGCACACACTGTCTTTCCTTGTTTGTTTACCATCCAAACAATCGTGGATTTTGGAGAACCTTCCTCAAGGTTGCTTCGTGAAACTCGGGAAAGATTCCCATCGTGTGATGTTAGAAGCGTGTCTCATCACACCTTGGCATCCGCTTTTCAGTCCATTCCATTTCACTCCAATACACTTCGTTTCATTCCATTATACGTCATTCCCCTACAAAGTGGATGCCAAGGCGGGGCAGCTGTAGACACGCCATTTCTGACGTTACGATGAGTAAATACCATGTTATACCGTAATGCCCTGAAGTGGCTTACATGTTATTTTATTTGAGTGATTTCCGTAATTGTGGTTAAATTGCATTATTTTGTGAAAGGGAGAAAATTAAAATATGTGTACATATAAAATAAATAAAAAAAGAGAAAAATAAAATTCCAAAAAAATGTGTGTAATTGTGTTGACGTAAAAATAATATAATTGATTTTCTTTAATAAATTTATGTTCATAAAATATAAATACATATATAAGTGATTAGTATATACATAATATATTTATTAAAAAGCAAAAAAATATAATAACCATAAATAATATATATATAAAAAAGAAGCAAAAATAAAAGAAACAAAACAAATAAAACCAAACAAGCATAAAAAATAAAATAAAAGATACTTAGAAATAATATTTCCTACCCCATCGTATTCTCTCCCCATCTCTTTTTTTATTTCTATTTTCTTCCCTCTCTCTCACGTAACCCCCTCACGTCTCTTTCTTTCCCTCTCACCTCACTGCTCACTTCCCTCTCCCTCACGACACATACACACTCCTCCCCTTTTGCACTCCTCCTCACTCTTCCTCACGACCATATGCACCGATCCCCCTCTCTCTTGCATGAGCCCCGGTTGAACTCCCCACACACTCCCCTCTGTTAGCCGCCCACAAGTCCCCCGGCGTTGCCACCTTCCTCACATCTCCGGCCATCCACTTCTTTGCATGGCCACACCTCCACCGTCCCCCACTTCTCCCTGCCATCTCCCTCTCTCTACATGAACACCTAGCCGCAACCATCCCCTCAATCTCTCTGCATGAACACCTAGCTGCAACCACCCACCTGCATGCCCACGAAACCACCTCCATCTTCCTCCTCGTGACCCCTGCCGGTCTCCCCTCTCGTTCACGGTAGCCCCCACGAGCCCACGCCACCACCGCTCTCCCCGTCGAGCCCGCTGCACACCCACGCCGCCGACACCGTCTCCATCATCGCCGTTCGAGGATCCCGACGCGCACGCCTCCGACTGCCACGACCACCCACCTCCACTGCGCCGTCGCCCACGTCACCCACGTCCGCCGCTACTGCCGTCGTCGCCCTCCACTTCACCGGCCTCGCACCCGCCTTCCCGCCGCCGTCACCGCCACCTCCGGCCACCGTTCCACCCAGCTCACCGTCGCGAAGCTGCCACCTTGTCTGCACCGCCTCCACCACTCGCCACCGCGGCGACCCCGTCCGTAGCGCCCACCGCGCTTCGACCCCGACGACACCCCGGCTGCGCACCGCCATCACTCGACGCCGCTCTCGTCCCCGGCCGACGCCCCGCGGCCACCTCGCCAGTGCCTCCAGCCGCCTGCGCCCTGCACCGCGCCACTGCCACCGCCCCCGTCGACCTCGCCGTGCTACCCCGGCCATCTCCCCCGCGGGCTCTCCCTCTCGTCCTCCCGTCTCTCTCTTGTTCTCTCTCTGCTCACTCCCCCCTCCGCCGCTCTCTCTCTCTCTTTCCCTTTCTCTCATCCCCCCTGTCTCTCCCTCCCTCTCTTCTCCCTGCCGCGACCGCCGCGGCGGTCGTCTTCTTCCTTCCTCCCCCCTCCACGGTCGTCCTCCCGTCTCTCTCTCGTTCTCTCTCTGCTCACTCCCCCCTCCGCCACTGCTCTCTCTCTCTTTCCCTCTCCCTCTCTCTGTCTCTCGTTCCCTCATCTCGCCGTCCCTCTCTCCCTCTCCCTCTCTCTCCCGTTTCCTCTCTCTCCCTCCCGATCTCCCTCTCTGCTTCTCTTTCTCTCTCCCTCTCTCTCTTCCCGCCGCACTCTCTCCCTCTCTCTCTCTCGATCTCTCATTCTCTCCCATTTTTTTATTTTTTTTAATCCTCTCTCTTACCCTCTCTCCCCCTCTCGATCTCTCTCTTTTTTTTTCATTCTTTAATCCTCTCCCCCACTGTCTCTCTCCCTCTCTCTCCTCCTCATCTCACGGTCTCTCTCTCTCTGCTCTCTCTCTCTCTCTCTCATTTTTTTTCATTTTTTTAATCCTCCCTCACACCCCCTCTCTCTTATCCTCTCTCTCTCTTCCCATCCGATCTCTCTCTCTCTCTTTTTTATTTTTTATTCTCTCTTCTCTGCTCTCTCTCTCACCCTCTCTTGCCCTCTCTCTTTCTTTATGTCATATATATATATATATATATATATATATATATATATATATATATATATATATATATATATATATATATATATATATATATTATACATATACATAACACATATATCTATAGATATCATCTATATATATATTATACATATATATAATACATATATATATATATATATCTTCTCCTTTCTTCTAAAAACAAAGTCTTAAAAATAAATAAAAAAAGAGTTTTCTCTCTCCCTTTCTCGCCTTCTTCCTCAAATTTTTGTTCTTTTATTTCGACCAGTTTACATATATGTTTATAAATGTTTGTATTTACGTATATGTTAAATATTTTTAATATGTCTAAGTATATGTTTATGTAAATATATTTATCATCCATATGTATATGCTTGTGTGTTTGTGTGTTTTGATGTCCGGCTTAACTAGTTTCTGAAGTCCGCTCTGAAGTCCTTCGATCATGCTGTGCTCGTGATATTGAAGCCCTTTTCAAAGCTCGTTGCCGGCCTCCCTCGATAAGCTTTTCTCCCCTCTCTTATTTTTATTTAGTCAATCAATCATGTTTCCATGCATCATTTAACATATGTGCCATGCCTTTCTCTCCGAGAGGGCCTAGCTGGTGAGTGTTTTTGTGTTTGTGCATTTCATCATGTCATTCTCTCACCCTTTTAGTTCTAAAGGGGTTTTAAACACACCAACCAGGTACGTGTTCGTTTATGTTATTTGCCGTTTTATTATCTAAGGATTGGTACTACACTCCCGTCATTCTCATTTAGTTGTTTTCTTCTCTGTTTGTTTCTTGTGTAGGGGTAACCAGTTAAAAATCCCTCTCCTTCGGCCTGTCGAAAGAAGAGGAAGTTGGAGCCCGCATAATCCCGTGTCAAAGGCGAAAGCGATCAATCTGTTCGGGACCCTCGGTCCCTGGCGATCACAAAATTCCTAACGCGCGCTTCTTTAACTTTCTTTATTGTTAATAACACCCGCGGAGAGTTATTTCCCACAGCGGTCACCTTCTTCTGTCTTTGGCCTCACCTGCGCGGATGATTATTCCCCGCGGCGGTTTCTGTTGTTTACTTTCTGTATATCTAACTCCTAATTGGTGCGGTGGGTCACCTCCCGCGACCGTTTCCATTTCAGTATTTTATTTTCTGCACTTTACTTTCTAATTCCTAACTATTTAATTTCAGCATTCCCCTATCATCGCTTTAAAACCCCGTGGAGATCAACATCTCGCGGCGGTTTATTTGATCCCTTTTCCTTTCCTGTCACATATACTTATCTTATAGTAAAAACCCCTCAGAGGCCACAGTCTCGTGGTGGTTTATATATATATATATATATTATTTATATTATTTATGTCACATTAAGACCCCTTAGAGGCCACAGCCTCGTGGTGGTTTATACTTATATATATATATATTTATTATTTATATTATTTATGTCGCATTAAAAACCCCGCCGAGGCCACAGTCTCGTGGTGGTTTATATATATATATATATATATACTTATACTTATTATTTATGTCACAATAAAAACCCCGTAGAGGCCAATGTCTCGTGGTGGTTTATATATATACTTATATATATTATTTATATCGCATTAAAAATCCCGTAAGGCCAATGTCTCGCGGTGATTTCTAGATGTACATATATTAATTGCTGCTCATATTGCAATATTGTTGTTAAAACCCCGCAAAGACCAATGTCCTGCGGTGGTGTGCTCTTATTCGTATTGTTTTTATAACTGTTCGGGGAGTGAAATATCGTTGCAATTTCCGAGTCTACGTGTCTTCCCGTCTGTCAACTCCTATTACGTAGAGTCCCAGGGCTTGAATTCGGTATCTGAAAAGCTGGCCTCGGAACGGTGGGTTACGCCTACCGGGAAGGGGTTCAATTTGCGTGAGAGGGTCTTCGGACCCCTATCTCCGCCATGTACCGGAGTTCGGTCAGTCTAAATTCTTTCTGTCTCCATTAGAGTGTCATCTGTAGATGTACTTGTCCACCGTTCTTTCATATCCCCTATAGCGCGCGTTTCATTGTTTATCTTCATTTCTTTCACCCTTTATCACTCAGAGAGGGAGAAACCCCATCTCTCTCTCTCAGTCCACCACGTGACGCGTTCACACTTAGCCTTCTAGATAAGCACACAAAGTGACTTACTTATAGAAGGTGGAAGGGAGTGGAAGAGGGTGGTGGAGGTGGTGGGTTCGAACATGAAGATAAAGATGAGGACGAGAAAGGGAATAGGAAGAGAAGATAAGAGAGAAGGGGGGAGACGCTCCTCCTCACATGTGTCAGTGTTGGTGCGTCCCAACGTGTGCCCATGGCTAGCATTAGTCAGGTTAGTGCGCCAATGAGATGGCTCTAATGAACACCGGGCCGGCCCAGTAACATATTGAAATAAAATTAATTACATAGAGTAATATCTACTTGGCAAACATAACTCTAGGTACCATTTACTTGTGTAACATACACATGCTATGTAATGTCTCGGATTTTTTTTGGATATTTTCGGATCATTTTAGTGGGTCTCGGAGTGTATCCTGTGCTTTGCACGTGTTTTTCCATGATGTGTCTTCAGAACTCTGTGCAGGGCGAACCGTGACGTTCTCTGACTCCGGGACAGTACCACTGCGTTGTGTTCCTCCCGAGGATCGCGGAGGTAATTTTTCATAATTTTCTAAATTTTTAGAATTTTTAAAATTTTCTATATATTAACCCTTTTCTCTCTCCCCCTCTCATTCTCTCTTTCTCATTCTCTCTCATCTCTTTCACTCCCCCTCTCCCCAGGCGGCCGACGGTGGCGGAGGAGGGCGAGGCGGCGATGGCGGGAGGCGAGGAACGGGTCGAGGATCGAGGGACGGTGGCGCGTGGAAGCTCGGCCACGGGTTCGTGGAGCGGCGAGGGTTTCACGGCATTTTCTTCGCAGATCGGCATCCACGGCACGTCGTTTCTTCGGTGGAGGTAGGGAGATGGACCCCCAGCTTGTGCATTCCCTTTCCCGCGAGTTTTATAGACCGTGGTGAGCCGAGCGGGCTATTTGGGGATTTTTGAAAAAAATCCATATTTTTGGGGCTGTGAGTCGATCCGCCGATCCATTGCGTTTTTGGCCGATCCGAGGCCGTAGATGCATGCTAGGGGCTATTTGGGGGCTTCCCCCTTGTTTTCCCCCTCTCTCGTGGAGGTATGGGGGCGTGGTGAAGTTTTTAGGTCGTTTCCCGCCGTCCCGCTCTCGGGACGGTGTGACGGTCCTTCCAGTGACCGTTACAGGCTGTGACGCCCCAGGGTGGGTGTGTTACGTGCCGTGACGCCCCAAGGAGGGTGCGTCACAGAGGTTTGTAGTGTCGGCAGGGCGTCGGTCACTCTAGCGGTCTTACGATAAACCGTCAGAGGGTGTGACGCGCCTGGGTTCGACCGTTACATCCGTTATCGTGGTTTTTGACCGACCGGGGTCACGAGACTCTGACGCACCAGGGGTGAACCGTCAGAGCCTTGTGAGTCCCTTGCTTGGGTGCGTCAGAGTGGACGTATCCCTTCTTCTAACGCACCTGGGTAGGTCTGTTAGGGGATGTGACGCCCCGAGGGGTGTGCGTCACAACCTGTTTTGGTCTGTTGTTGGCACTCAAAATATCGCTTGCGGCAATCAAGTCGCAAAGACGAATGATACGGCCCGCTGAAGCACAGAAGCCGATAAAGATCAATTTAATGAAGACTTCTCAAGCTGCCAGAGCCCCGAGTCACCTGGGACGAACATCGGGGACTTCGCCTCAGGAAAAGTCGAGATGAATCCACAACCAACCGGCAGTGCTACCAAACCTGCCTAATGATCCGGCATCGACTCCGTAGTGCCACTACCCTGCACCCGTCGCCGATCAAGGACGATGGTCTACCCGGTGGCTCGCCACCTAAATGAAGACTCTCCTGAGATGAAAAACTCCCTTGGCTCTTCAGAACAGAAGACCGGGGGCTCTGTCGGCTGAAGATCCCGGCTACCCAGCACGAGTACGGCTTCTCGCCAAGTTGGGTCCATTAGTGGCCGAATGATCGCCCGGCCTGGGCAGAACTATCCCGGGTGTCACCCCACCCTCAAAGAAGCGTTGAGTACAAGCCGGACCGAGCCAGCAACACGGGTCGTAGCGCGGAAAGCCGTGTCAGCGAAAGACCCGCGTGCTCAAACAAAAGGCACTCAAGGTTCTAAGAAGGGCCATACATCGTCCTGAAAGCTTCGACGAGACTTCTTGTCAAAGGGTTCGAGGAACGGCGGCAAGATGAATGTTCACGGTGACTTCCGGAATCATCTCCGGACTCACCGGCTGACCCACAACGTGCGGAGGATGTTAATACGGCGCGCCCTTATCCGGCGCGCCCCCTTAAACCGGCGCCCCTTTATCCCGGTGCGCTGAAGGTTGTGAAGCCTTTTTCCAGCGCGCCATTTCTGGCGCCAGATCAAGTTTCGAGCCCGCTCCTATATATGGGGCTGCTCGACCAGAAAAGAAAAAAGAAGGAGAGGGGAAGAGGTTTTCGAAAGAAGAAAATCGAGAGATAAGAGAAAAGGGTCTGAGAACCAATCGTCGGCGAGAGAGAGGGGGTTTCTTGCGAGCGAAGTAGGGTTCCTCTAAGCACCCTTTGCCGCCGTCTTCCATCCTCAGCCTGAAGCCCTCCGGAGCCGAAGAAGAAGAAGGTGTCCCGATACTCTGTTCTCGGAACAGGTGGGCGTCTGCGTTTCTTGTTTCTTCTTCGCCTTATTTTCTCTCCATCGAATGTAAGCGAGAGGGGTCAGGGATGACGATGATATGAGCCAACCCCTCCCCCCTTCTTCGCCATCTTTTCTCTTTGTTGCTCTCCTGTGAGCTTCCCTGTAAGTGAAACGGTGGCCGTGCCGCGATGCCGGCGCCGAACTTGTAACATATGTGCAGTTTCCTCGATGGGGTGATGACATGCGTATATGAATATATTGGTGGATTGAATGCTCAATGCCTTGTTCTCTTTCTTCCACCACTGTTTCATTCGGAGGATATATATATTAGCGTCTTCCCGTGCATAGTTTTACGATTCCGGTTTTCTCCAATTCCGCATACGCCCTGGGATGCCATGGGCTACAGAGATGACCCCTCCCCGGGTCCTTCACGTCTGTGCCGGTGCATACGCTTCTCCCCGTTTTGATACGAGATCCAACCTTGGCCTTCCTCCCTCTTTGCATTTCTCTGTTGCTCAGAGGAGGCATGTGCTGCTTCTGGGATTGTGGAGTCCGCCTCGTGACTACTGCGTTCTAGCCATTCGTGCATATGCGTGTGTAGGCAAATCGTCCTAGCTGCATATCGACTGCCTTTCTCCATGACTGCTGTTTGCATTCTCTTATGTGGATGGCAACCCAGTCTCGAGAGCATCAACACCTTAGCCCTGTGAGTGGTGATCTATCAATACCGAATGTCTTCATTCCTCTCGTCTGTGGTTTGCAGCCACTGAACCATTCGAGTTCCATTGTTTTGGTCTCAGCCACCCGGGGAGGGGGATATTCCCCACCGTTTCACAGAACTGCCGATCGGCCAAGGGAACTCCACTTTTGAGTGATGGATGTTTCTCATGAGTCACAGAGCTAACAACAACTGGGGCCCCAGCCCAACAATTCCAAACCCACAGTCCTTTGGGACCCTGTGGTGACTAAGGGACAAATGCTCCTAGTAGGCTAGTCCTCGGAGCCTCTCTCCCTAATGGTCTCTCTCTAGCGGATGCAGTGCATGCTGTAGGTCGCCCACCCCTTGTAGACCAGTCCTCGGGGTGTTGCTTCCATCACTAGCTGCCTCGTTTCTCTGTTTCCACCCACGGAGCTATGGTGCCCCTCGCAGGCTTGTCCTCAGGGTATCCTGTCCGATTGGGGTTTTGCTGGCTACCACCATGCAGACCGGCTGTTTAGGGGCTTACTCCACGAGTGAGTATGACCCCGTTTCTTCCCTGCAGTCCTTCAGGGACGGGGGAGATGCTGCCCAATTTTTGGTAGAACTCTTTTAGCTGATAAGAGCACTTGTGTGAATGGCTCCAATAAAACACTTGTTCTGAGATAAAGGACCCTAGTGCTCGAGTATGGACCTCGCACTAGCCCATCACTTCATTCTGGAAGGGCTCTGGACTTCAATTAAACAAGCAATCGGCCCAATTAACTTCAAAACCCTTAACAGAATCCCAGTAAACTTAGATAGTTTCAAAATTCATCAAAAATTAGCTAAAGCGGCGCGGTTCTAATCCGGCGCGCCTTAATACGGTGCGGTACCCTCCCGCGCCGGAATAACCTTACACTCATAAAAAGTTGTTTTCAAGTGGCTCGTTCCCGGCGTGCCCTAAACCGGCGCGCCCCAAGCCCACCACGCCATTTTAACGTTTGTTAAGGCCGCTCCGGATTAAGACCATTTACTTACGTTTGGCCGCGCCGGGAAAACCTATCCCTACGCATGGCCGCGCCAGTTTTGAACCATTATGCTGTTTCAATCACTCCCCCGCCCTCGGAGCGATCCTCGTCTCCCGCGGTCGAGATCATTGACCCTAACTAATAATAAATCGAATAAGAAAGGGGCTATGCAAGCCCGAGCCATCTTGCTTTTACTACCATGTTTGTTAGCATTTTACTTTCGTCATCATGCTTACGTTTCCACTTTCGTCCCCTTAGCAGAGTCTATTAAACTTGATTGATCATTGTTTATCTTTGCAACTCTGCGACTATGCTTAACGTTGTCATGAGCATCATGCATGCATGCCTGTATGGATTCCCTCAGGTATATTAAATGACATTGACGAAGGTCTGGGTCACTCCCGATTGGAAGTCTTTGCCATGCGCGATGGTGGTCTTTGGACCTATGTCCTCCGCCACGTATCGAGGGTACCTAACTTAATGAACCATGCCTCTTTCGCATGACATATAGAAGCACCTCACGTGACCTGGACACGTTTATACCTTTGCATCTTTATTCCGGTCTCGACAGTCCACTATCTCGGTAATTAATCAAAGGTTTTCCCTCCTCGTGGGGGATGTAATTAACACCATAGCCTTTATGGTATGGCGGACTGCTGGTCCCGACCGAGCCTCTCTCTCGCCTGACACGGGTCAGAACGAGGGCATAATAAACTCGTCACGTACGTGACTGGCACGCCCGCGCAGTCAATCAGTCAGTTAATTACCAGTTAGTTAATTGGTCGATCGACACGTGAAATAAACAAAATAAACCCAAATGAAATAATAAAAATAAAATAAAATAAAATAAAACCAAAATTCCCATCGCAAACAATCTGGCACGCCCAGTGGGACCAGTGTCACCTTTCATCTCTTTGCCGAGATACTTGGGCTTTGAGGCCCTCCCAAAGGTTACTGATTGTTGGTTTGTTTGTCTTTGCAGGCGAACGATGACGACAACTGGGCTGACTGGCGTCAGCTTTGGCCCTTCAATTGTTGATGATCATGCGCAAGGGTACCTGGCAGTGCCCACGGTGTTCGACAGCTTCCCTACCATCGTTGTCTTCCCCAACTTCTTGGGGTTAGCCTTCGTAGACATGCTGGAGGTGGAACCCTCGGAGCCTGTCGAGGGAGCTACGAAGAACATGGAGCCTCTGAAGGCTCGATACTGCCACGACTCGCTCAAGAGTCCAACCTTGGTCTCCAACAGCCTGGTGCACCGCCATGCTGTCCGTGGGGTCTGCCTCGATGCTGTCAACAGGAACTCCGGAGGACGTCAGCGCAAGCAAATCCGGAGGAGTACTGCTGTGGTTACCGGAACCCTCTCGCAATCCGGTAAATCTATGATGGTTGGTGGCATGCGCGTCTTCCTCAACGGACGCGAAGCGCGGATAGTCCCGCATCGGGTCGTCCCTTCCATCCCCGTCCGCAACTCATATCAACCCCTCACTGGAAGGAGAGCAGAAAGAGAAGAAGCCGGCCATTACGGCCAAGAGAAGTTGGCCCCCAAGCCAAGGAAATTTAAACAGGTTTGGGTCCCCAAGAGGGTCCAACCTGTTCATCAAGCTGCACCTGTCCGCCGCCGCCTTGCTCACGACAGAGCAGAAGGAAGGAGAGAAAGGGGCCTGGCCCCGAAAGAAGAAGAAGTGGTTGCGGACCCTCCGCGCCGTGAAAGTTTCCAGGACTTTGCTCGCCAAGCCAACGTCCCTACTATAGGACGAAGGTTCCAGCAACCTACCAACAGAGCTCGGCTAGCTTATACCCCCCCTACGGGAGGTCGACAACTGTCCCCCGTGCTGCATCAAGAACGGGGTCGAGAAGAGATGACCAACTTGGTCAAGAACTATTTTCGAGGGCTAGGCAATCCCTCGCTTGGGCAGCATCGGTTGAGGCAAGCAGCCGCCGCCAATGAAGACTACTGCCCATCAATGGCAGTTGAAGAAAATGAAAGAGAAGGGATGATGCTGTCGTTAGTTGACGACAACGACTATGATGACAGCTTCGGGACCGAAGCCGATGAAGCCGCCCCTAGGCGGGAAGAAACAAGAAGAACTTCTGTGTTCGAGAGGCTGACCTTCCCAGATCAGGCTAAGAGAAGGGTCCATCGACAGAGAAGAAGGATGCAGGTCTTCGCATGCAACATGGCCGGCATATTCTGTTGTGCCCCTGTGATTTTGATGATAGCAAACACTATGAGTTATCTGAACATCTGTGACATGATTTTGAACCTATGTTTTTGATGATAGCATATCATGAACATCTGTGTCTGAATGATTGTTCTGCTTTGGGCATATGAACTGTACAGGGTAGTTCATGCATACAGCAAGTCCATACATTCTCTTCTGTAATCTTCATGCATATGCCAAGTCTACACAGTGCATTAACATAGTCTATACATTGTTAGGTTACTTGCATTGTAGTCTATACATTGGTGGCAAGTCCATACAGTGCATGCATCAGTCGAAGTCTGTACAGCCCAAGTGTGTACATCCATCTGTCTGCACAGTCTATACATATATTAGCCATAGTCAATGCATTTGGGCATCGTTCGTGCATCAAGTCTGTACATCGCCCTAGGTTGCATTATCAAGTCTGTACAGAGTTGACAGCATGCCTGAACCTTGTTAGATGAAGTCTACACACTCGCCATCATGCATATGCAAAGTCTATACATGCATCTATTGATAGTTCGTCAAAGTCTGTACAGAGTTCTGCATAGTGTACTGCTAAGTCTGTACAGAGTCTTTTGCATCGTTCATCAAGTCTGTACTTTGCATTGCACATAAAGTCTATACAGCCTTTGCCCAGTCTACATCATCTTTCAAAGTCTATACATTCTTGCATCGTTGTTGGCAAGTCTGTACATCGTCATTCGTCTCATGCATCGTCTTCCAAGTCTATGCATTGTAAGACCAAGTCTATACATTGCATCGTCTCATGCATCGTCTTCCAAGTCTATGCATTGTAAGACCAAGTCTATACATTGCATCGTCTCTTGCATCGTCTTTCCTTCTGTACAACGTTTGCCTAGAATGCATACACTAAAGT
This sequence comes from Amorphophallus konjac, assembly GCA_022559845.1. Taxonomy (NCBI): domain Eukaryota; kingdom Viridiplantae; phylum Streptophyta; class Magnoliopsida; order Alismatales; family Araceae; genus Amorphophallus; species Amorphophallus konjac. Next base: position 42,095 of record JAHNEJ010001272.1, on the reverse strand, counting down.
CTATACATCCGACCGTCTCATTCAGCGTCTCACCTATCCAAGTCTATACATCGCCGCACTGTTCATGCATCAATTCAAAGTATGTACAGCCTATGTTCGCAAAGCAAGTCTGTACATTGCGTGCACTGTACATCATCATTCCAAGTCTATACATCGCTCATGCATTACTTCAAGTGTGTACAGCCAATGCATTCCTTGATATCAAAGTCTATACATTCCTTACCTTTACCTACGTTCAGAACACTAAGTCTTTACATCGGTAAAGTCTGCACATGGTTGCTTTGAAGCCGCATCAAAGTCTATACATTGCAGCCTGTTGGTGTTCAAGCTTTCCAAGTCTATACATTGCATATGTTTATGCTTCACTCTAAGTCTGTACATTGCTTCATTGCACGCTACAAAGTCTGCACATTCCGTTTGCACTAAGTCTGTACACTGGTGTCGTCATCTGCATGATCAAGTCTATACAGACTTAGCGAAAGCTTAGCAAGTCTGTACACTAGTGTCGTCTACTGCAGGCACATCAAGTCTGTACATTGGTTTCTCATGCACGTAAACATCAAGTCTATACACTCCTTATGTTTGCATCGCATTCACTTCAAGTCTATACACTCTTGTGTCTGCATTGCATTCACTTCAAGTCTACACACTCGTTGCCTGCATCTCATGCATTTGAAGTATGTACACTCGTGAATGTAATGTCTGTACATTCATTCTCGTTGTACATACCTTCTCATATGTGCACACTTCAATTGATGCATCAAGTCTGTACAAGCTCAGCTCATTCATCAAAGTGACTCGATGCATTCAGTCTTTCCTGTCAGATAAATTAACTTACACTGATAGTAAATTTGTTCTAACAGGACTTCTGATTCAAGGAGGTTAATGATGCACGTGATCCAAGAATAGGAGATGGCCCTGATCGTGACACGTGGAACCACTGTGCTGAAATGCTGCCACGTGGACTGAACCTTCTGGGCGAGAATCGTCGAGAGCACACGCCCTATCTGCTTGCTGCTGCTATAAAAGGAAGGCTTCTTCCTCAGAAGAAAATAGATGATGTTGATCGTGAAAACAGAAGTAGAGAGAGTAGCAGAAGAAAGAAAAGAAAAAGAGAGAACAACAGAGAAAGAAGAGAGCTCGAGAGGGAAAGAGGAAGAGAGATCCAGAGATTGAGAAGTGGAGAGGAGAGAGTTTTTCTTAAAGAATTGTTTAGTCCGTTCGTGGATCAAATCCAGAACGACTATGCTCATTGTAGCTAACTGGTTTTTGTTTTTCCCTTTGTTGTTTTGGTTTTCCCTTTTCTGCCTTTACCATCCTTGTTCTTCCGATCCTCTGGTTTGAGGTCGGGTTCCCTCCTGGTCTGGAGGAAGAGAGATCTGTGATCTCTGGTTTGCCAGTGACGGGCTGTCACTAGCAGTTCCCCTCCAGTTTGGAGGAAGGGAGGTTTTCCTCCGGTTGGCAAGTGACTGGGTGTCACTTGTGTTTTCCCTCCGGTTTGGAGGAAGGGAGGTTTTCCTCCGGTTGGCAAGTGACTGGGTGTCACTTGTGTTTTCCCTCTGGTTTAGAGGAAGGGAGGCTCGCCCTCCAGTTCTGGTCTTGTGGGTAGCAAGTCTAGGTGTCAAGCTTCTGTGGGTTGCAGAGCTTGGTTTGAGGGATTTGTTTCCCGTGGTTTGTCAAGCTGTTTGGCAGCGTTTGTTTGTAGACTGAGTCTGCTATTCTAGCTGTTACTAGTGGAAGCCTCACTCCGGTTTAGAGTGAGGGGTGGATGTAGGTCTGTGGACCGAACCACCTAAAAAATCTATTGTCCATCATGGTTTGATTGCTTTGTCTGGTTCATTGATCTCGCTAGATGCATGCAAGGAACCTGATCTTATTGGTTGTCCATGTTCTAGTGATTGATGGGGCATTCATCTTTGATGTTTGAGTATTTGTCCATCGAATCCGTGATCATCATCTCATACGGTTTTTAAATTGGCTAAAAATCATTAGAAGATCCATTCACCCCCCCTCTGGATCTGCGTCTGTCTCATTATCCGCACCTAACAGTTGGTATCAGAGCGGGTTGCTGTGCATTGGATCCAACGATCCGCAGCAGATCCTGCATCTTTTGTGGTGCATTTCAAAGTGGGTTTCTTGTGCTCGGTGTTTTGTTTCACTAGTTTAGTAGCTTGATTTGCTCATCTGCTTACTGTGCATTTATCATCTCTCGATGGCTAATCCCCCAATGTTCAGAGGTGATGACTTTGATCTATGGCTGAAAAAATTGCATCTGTATGTAAGGACAATTGATCCTGACCTTTGGAAGGTGATAACTCACGGTCCTCATAAATTATCAAGGGATATATCTAAATGGACTGATAGGGATAGATTGAAGGATGTTGTCAACTCTAGAGCATTAGACTTAATGAAAGCATCACTTGACAGAGCTCTAATCTCATGTGTTTCTTCTTGCAGGTCCGCCAAGGAAATTCTAGAGAAACTGAAGCTTACCAGGAATCACAACATATGTATGATGGTGGACGTTGATGGACATTAAGAAGAAAATGAAGAAAAAGATGAAGATGAGGTATCTTCTAAATTTGAAAATTATGATATGGATGATTGGATTGAAGCAAACAGTGATTTGGTTGATTCTTACAAAAAATTGAGAAAACGAAATAAATCTCTGAAAAAGAAGTTGAATAATCATGTGAATGATGATTCTGGAGGTGAGGACATGGTAATTCTGAAAACAGAAAATGACATATTTAGAAGACAGTTAAGAGATTTTGATTCTATTAGTTTAGATTTAGATCATTTGAAATCTGAAAAATAAACTCTTATGAAACAAATTAGATTACACAAAAAGGAGAATCAAGAGCTTGTTTGTGAAATTACTGAACTAAAGGAAAGACTTAGTTTAACTGATGATGATCAGGCTCATAACAATGATGTTGTTCAAAATGAAGAACTGGTGAGAAACTTAGAGCTTGTCAACTCTGAATTGGAAAACATGAAATCTGAAAATGAAATACTCAAAAATTAGCTCATGGAATTTGAACACAAATCAATGAGTCTTGAAAAAGAAAACAGATTGATTTCTGAAAAATTGGAGGCTGTTAGAGTAATAAATTTAGAGCTTCAGAAAAATCTCGACACACTTCAGTCTGAAAAATAACAAGAAATGTTTTATGAATGTCAGTTTTCATCAGATGATTGGGTGCTTGATGATGAACTCACAGAGCAAAATAATAAGTTGAAAGAGGAAATCAACAAACTGAAACATCTAAACACCCAGCTGACAGATATGTTATTGACAATGGAAAAAGGCAAGTGTGTGAGCATGGATAATTTTGATAGGTTGGTGAATGCTGAACAAGAAATTGAGAGTCTAAAAACCATCAACCAAATGCTGAGTGAAAATGTCACTTGCTATGAAGAAAAGATAGCTAACTATGAGCTTACAATCACATCCCTTCAACAAGAAGTTGATGATTTTAACAGGTCCCTATCTGAAGCTGACAATGAAATAAAGTTAAAATAGGAAGTAGAAAAACTCAAAAGTCTGAATGATGCCTTGCATCAACAAGTCATTTCCTGTGAAACAGATCTGTCCAAATATGAAGCAAATATTGCTGTCTTAAACTTTGAGATTCAAGATTTGAAAAATTCTCTATCAAAATTTGTCAAAGGAAAGGACAATCTGAATAAGCTTCTTGGAAATAATGTTAGTTTTCAGAGAGAGAGACTGGGTTACAGTCTGACAAACAAAAGGAGTAATGGGAATAAAACGTCTACTGTGTTTGTGAAAGCCTCTAATCAGAACACAACCTCTGCTCCTTCTGTTTTTCAATTCACTGCACAAAAGTCCACTATCAATTCCAAATCTGCAGAACAAATTCAAAAACTGAAAAAGAATGAAAATTCACTGAAAAAGGACAAAGATGTCTCTGTTAGTACAAAGAAAGCAGCACACAAGTCACATGATCTCTCACACACTCACCTTAAAAAGGGATCATGTCATTATTGTGGAAGATTCGGTCATATGATGCATAACTGCTATATCCTGAAATCTGATGAATTGAATGCTCATAATAGAATAAAGAAAATTAAAAATTTAGGAAATACTCATATGCATTTTATTAAAAGCTCACCCAAGAATCCGTTTGCCTAGAAGAGGCAACTCAAATGTTCCCATTGTGGACGATCTGGTCATGCAAACCATGATTGCTGGTTCTTGAAGAAGAATGAGTTTAAGACTCCAAGGAGAACCACTATTATAAGGGGACCTAATGGCCATCTATCTGACAAGTCAGGTAATATGGCTACTGAATTCTGGTCAGGTTTTCATAGAAGAAATTCTTTTGTTTGCTCTCACTATGGGAAGAATGGCCATACAGTCAAGAACTATTGGCATGTTCAGAAGAACTCTGTTAACCCCTATGTTGTCAAATTCCGTGCAAAACCATTTACAAGATTCTCATGCTATAAGTGTGGGAAGTCAGGCCATAGATCTACTGAATGTTGGCTGATTAAGAATAAGAATCAAACTGTTCATGCATACAACAGAAAATCTTATGATCATGTTTATAAACCTCATACTGCTGTTAATATGCATCATAAGAACCAAAAATCACTCATTTCATGTAGATACTATGGTAGAGCTGGACATTCTATGGATGATTGCTCTCTGATGAAATTTGATGATAATCTAGCTAAGAAACAGTTTAGAACACCTGTCAGGGCTAACGCAGGACCCAAAGCTGCTTGGGTCCCTGCAGGATCAAAATGATCAAAAATTTTGCAGGTGTGCCTTGGACTGAGGAATAAAGAGGGGTAAATTAAACCAAGGCACCCAAGTTGATAAAGCCCTTTTCAGGTAAATTCTCTGCACTTCATGTTCTTAGAATTACTGCATAGCATGTTAAATCTATTTTTGCATATTCATTCATCATGTGCATTGTCAAATTTGAATTCTCTGAACTCTCCTCATCTGAAGTCTATGTTTTACACTCATCACTGTTGATGGACATTGCCTGATTAAGAATTCTCTACAAACATCTGAATTTCACATGATTTGCTTTTAATGATAGTCTGAATTTGCATATGCAGCCATTGAAAAATCTGATGCTCTTAGGACTGTTGGTATTGCATTATCATGCATGACCACCATGGTATATTAAATGGTAAGCTACTAAAAGGCAGGTGAAATCTATCTGGAGGTTCTTACTATGTGTGAGATGGTCTTTTAGACCAAGATCTCTGCCTAGTACCATGGGTCATATTGCTTGATAGGGCAGTCTATATGAGCATGAGTCACATAGTCATATGTTCAGCCCTCATTGTAAACATTGCATGTCTTTGCATACATGTAGTTAGTTGCATTGCATTTTCTTACATTGAAAAATCTAAAAAGAAATGACTCATTGCATCTAGACAAGGGGAGCATTCCTGTTTGATCACGTCTTTACCTCTTGAACTCCTTCTGCCTAGCAATCTGATCCATTCTCTTGGCAATTGTGTGGTTCACTTGAATTCCCTACTGTCTATACTTGTGTAGCTGTTCTGTCTGTATTCCAGACTCAACTATTGATTCTGCCTCCTGTGAATTCAATTGCTAGCTTGTTCCTATCATTCACATTTCTTCATATCTTGTCAAGTCTGGTCCAAACTAATCTGACTGAATTCTAGTCTTTAATGCTGGCTTCTGATTGCTCTCTGCTATTCTCTCAATAAAAATGCTTTGTTGACTCCACTGATTTCCTGACAATGTCAATGATTCATCTGAATGAGGAAAGATTTTAGTCAGTGCACCCTAATCATAAATCAGACATATTCTGAAAAGAAGAATCTTCTATTATACTGGCTTAAGAATGTTTTGATGAATCAAATTGATTTAAGTCTAATGTATTTCTTAAGTCTAGATTAAGAATTCTTGAAAATATCTGAATTATCATGCTTAATAAATCTTAACCAATTGTCTCATGAACTTCATGCAAAACCTTCTGAAATCTGAATTTTAAAAGACATGGCTATCTTTGGTTAAGATACATGTAGAAAATATTGTTCTTAAACAATTAAGTGTACTGAGCTTTGTCTGGAAAACTTGAAAATATAAGAAATAAAATTATGCAAGAGCAATGACTTTGGTCACAGAGAAACTGGGTTCTCTATCAAAGAAATAGAGCAAGCCCATGTCATGAAGTGCCATAATTACCTCTCTTATAAAAATGATTGAAAATCTGGCAGAGCAATGGCATGGTTGTGTTGAGTAACTGGGGATTCTGGCCTCTGATCAAGGTGTCTCCTCATGTAAAAAGATACTCCATTGCTAACTCTGTTCTCCTTGAGAGGCAATATGGTTGTCACACTGAGTAACTGGGTCACTTCACCTAAGACGTGTTGTGCCTCATGTAAAAAGGTGTTGACTGAACCAAACTTGCTCAGGAAAAATAAGTGCTGCTCAATTGGTATCAGAAAATTCTGAAAAACTAAAGACAAGTTCAAACACATTAATCTCTGTTTAATCTCAATGTTATCTTGTGTAACTTCCATAGGAGTCATTGAATTTAAATGAGTAAGATGGAAGGAGGTTAAACATGAATATTAGATGAGTTGTTGGTTCATCTTTATTAAAAGGTGTTTCAGATATGAGTATTGAATTTTCTTGATAAACTTTGAATACATCACTCTTAAATCATGATGGTAAATTTAAACTCATTCATAATCTATTATAATTGAAGAATCTGAAATTCGTTTACAAAAATTTATGAATTTGGTGTGCTAATGAAAATCTTGCTTCCTCATTTATTCATTGTGCTTACAGATTGTGGTAATCCTTGAGTGCCCATGTGTTTTTGCTGATAAATGTTTCACCTCTTGACATACCTCACCTCTTTTATGGCTTTAAGGGGGAGGTTATCCTGCTTGTCACTTCTTGGCTATCCTTCACATGTTGTGCATGATTTTATCTGGCTGGTATAGGAGAGCATACAGCTGAATCATAGACTTGATTTGTGCTTCATTGTTTAACTGTCTCTGTGTCTTTCATGTCTAAATGACTGAGTCAAAGGGGGAGTATTTTCTTTATTCATATCATGTATGCTTGTATTTCTCATCTCAAACTATTTTTCTTTTTGATGAAGTCAAAGGGGGAGAATAGTTTGACATGAGTCAGTGTGACTCATAGTGTTGCCATCATCAAAAAGGGGGAGATTATTGTACCCCTGTGATTTTGATGATAGCAAACACTATGAGTTATCTGAACATCTGTGACATGATTTTGAACCTATGTTTTTGATGATAGCATATCATGAACATCTGTGTCTGAATGATTGTTCTGCTTTGGGCATATGAACTGTATAGGATAGTTCATGCATACAGCAAGTCCATACATTCTCTGCTGTAATCTTCATGCATATGCCAAGTCTACACAATGCATTAACATAGTCTATACATCGTCAGGTTGCTTGCATTGTAGTCTATACATTGGTGGCAAGTCCATACAGTGCATGCATCAGTCAAAGTCTGTATAGCCCAAGTCTGTACATCCATCTGTCTGCACAGTCTATACATATATTAGCCATAGTCAATGCATTTGGGCATCGTTCGTGCATCAAGTCTATACATCGCCCTAGGTTGCATTATCAAGTCTGTACAGAGTTGACAGCATGCCTGAACCTTGTTAGATGAAGTCTACACACTCGCCATCATGCATATGCAAAGTCTATACATGCATCTATTGATAGTTCGTCAAAGTATGTACAGAGTTCTGCATAGTGTACTGCTAAGTCTGTACAGAGTCTTTTGCATCATTCATCAAGTCTGTACTTTGCATTGCACATAAAGTCTATACAGCCTTTGCCCAGTCTGCATCATCTTTCAAAGTCTATACATTCTTGCATCGTTGTTGGCAAGTCTGTACATCGTCATTCATCTCATGCATCGTTTTCCAAGTCTATGCATTATAAGACCAAGTATATACATTGCATCGTCTCATGCATCGTCTTCCAAGTCTATGCATTGTAAGACCAAGTCTATACATTGCATCGTCTCTTGCATCGTCTTTCCTTCTGTACAGCGTTTGCCTAGAATGCATACACTAAAGTCTATACATCCGACCGTCTCATTCAGCGTCTCACCTATCCAAGTCTATACATCGCCGCACTGTTCATGCATCAATTCAAAGTATGTACAGCCTGTGTTCACAAAGCAAGTCTGTACATTGCGTGCACTGTACATCATCATTCCAAGTCTATACATCGCTCATGCATTACTTCAAGTGTGTACAACCAATGCATTCCTTGATATCAAAGTCTATACATTCCTTACCTTTACCTACGTTCAGAACACTAAGTCTGTACATCGGTAAAGTCTGCACATGGTTGCTTTGAAGCCGCATCAAAGTCTATACATTGCAGCCTGTTGGTGTTCAAGCTTTCCAAGTCTATACATTGCATATGTTTGTGCTTCACTCTAAATCTGTACATTGCTTCATTGCATGCTACAAAGTCTGCACATTCCGTTTGCACTAGGTCTGTACACTGGTGTCGTCGTCTGCATGATCAAGTCTATACAGACTTAGCGAAAGCTTATCAAGTCTGTACACTGGTGTCGTCTGCTGCAGGCACATCAAGTCTGTACATTGGTTTCTCATGCACGTAAACATCAAGTCTATACACTCCTTATGTTTGCATCGCATTCACTTCAAGTCTATACACTCTTGTGTCTGCATTGCATTCACTTCAAGTCTACACACTCGTTGCCTGCATCTCATGCATTTGAAGTATGTACACTCGTGAATGTAATGTCTGTACATTCATTCTCGTTGTACATACCTTCTCATATGTGCACAATTCAATTGATGCATCAAGTCTGTACAAGCTCAGCTCATTCATCAAAGTGACTCGATGCATTCAGTCTTTCCTGTCAGATAAATTAACTTACACTGATAGTAAATTTGTTCTAACAGGACTGCTGATTCGAGGAGGTTAATGATGCACGTGATCCAAGAATAGGAGATGGCCCTGATCGTGACACGTGGAACCACTGTGCTGAAATGCTGCCACGTGGACTGAACCTTCTGGGCGGGAATCGTCGAGAGCACACGCCCTATTTGCTTGCTGCTGCTATAAAAGGAAGGCTTCTTCCTCAGAAGAAAATAGATGATGTTGATCGTGAAAACATAAGCAGAGAGAGTAGCAGAAGAAAGAAAAGAAAAAGAGAGAACATCAGAGAAAGAAGAGACCTCGAGAAGGAAAGAGGAAGAGAGATCCAGAGATTGAGAAGTGGAGAGGAGAGAGTTTTTCTTGAAGAATTGTTTAGTCCATTCGTGGATCAAATCCAGAATGACTGTGCTCATTGGAGCTAACTGGTTTTTGTTTTTCCCTTTGTTGTTTTGGTTTTCCCTTTTCTGCCTTTACCATCCTTGTTCTTCCGATCCTCTGGTTTGAGGTCGGGTTCTCTCCTGGTCTGGAGGAAGAGAGATCTGTGATCTCTGGTTTGCCAGTGACGGGCTGTCACTAGCAGTTCCCCTCCGATTTGGAGGAAGGGAGGTTTTCCTCCGGTTGGCAAGTGACTGGGTGTCACTTGTGTTTTCCCTCTGGTTTAGAGGAAGGGAGGCTCGCCCTCCGGTTCTGGTCTTGTGGGTAGCAAGTACAGGTGTCAAGCTTCTATGGGTTGCAGAGCTTGGTTTGAGGGATTTGTTTCCCTTGGTTTGTCAAGCTGTTTGGCAGCGTTTGTTTGCAGACAGAGTCTACTGTTCTAGCTGTTGCTAGTGGAAGCCTCACTCCGGTTTGGAGTGAGGGGTGGATGTAGGTCTGTGGACCGAACCACCTAAAAAATCCATTATCCATCATGGTTTGATTGCTTTGTCTGGTTGATTGATCTCGCTAGATGCATGCTAGGAACGTGATCTTATTGGTTGTCCATGTTCTAGTGATTGATGGGGCATGCATCTTTGATGTTTGAGTATTTGTCCATCGAATATGTGATCATCATCTCATACGGTTTTTAAATTGGCTAAAAATCATTAGAAGATCCATTCACCCCCCTCTGGATCTGCGTCTGTCTCATTATCCGCACCTAACATATTTGGCCGATACAAGGGACTTCCTGAAGATCCCCGCGAGTTGGCTAAATTGGCCGCACGGACAGGGCCGAATACTCGAAGAGCAGAAGCCGCAAGGCAGCTCCTGGCGACAACTAAAGGAAAACAACCCCGGGTCTACCACCAGTAGGATGATAAGGCTCCTGTCTTGACCGCCAATGTGGTAACGGCGGAAGAAGAAGATGACGCCCCCCTCGACATCCTGCCCGAGGGTACGTCCGGGGAAGCAACGGAAGCTATCCCCAGCACGGAAACTATGGACCCATCGGTCTTGATGCTACTTCAAAAATATCGGCAAGAGATAGACTTGCTGAAGAAGTAACTGATGGAGAAAACTGAACAGTCATCAGCTTCCAAACCACCCGAAGTCCAGGTTGAATCATCTCGGGGAGCGATTCGTTATGTCGACCCTCCACCACTCTACACCTTGCCTCAGTCGTCAGAACTAAGCATGGCGACAACACAACAGCGGCCACCACAGTTGCAGCCGCTGATGCCACCGGTGCTCCCCCAGGTGCACCAGACACCCCCGCTGCTGTGTCCTCCACAGGCAACCGCTCTGGTCACCCCGTATTTGCAGCCATCACACTTCTATCCGGAGCCAGTTGACCCCACGGTCATGAACCGGATGATGGTGGAAAGGATGATCGAGCTGAAGCTCGCAGAAAGGAGTGAAGGCGACTACGTCGCGTTTGATGCCTACCAGGTGCCATACCCGCAACATCATGCTGCTAAGCGGCTTCCCCCGGGGATCAACAAGCCGCCCAAGTTCGACAAGTTCAACGAGAAGGGATCCCCGAAAGAACATATTGCATATTATATGACCGTTATGGGTGACTTGGCCACCGATGAGTCATACTTGTTGAAGTTTTTTGGGTCCTCGCTGACGGGGCTCGCATTTGAATGGTACTCTAGCCTCCCGTCCGGGTCAATCGACGACTGGCCGGATATGCAGATGAAGTTCAGAGAAAGATTCCATATTACAGAGAGGGAGGTCACAGTGGCCGAACTCTACTCAACAAAGTAAAGGGCCGATGAGACAGCCCTCGATTATATCAAGAGGTGGAGGAACCTTAGAATGAGGTGCAAGCGGCCCCCACATCTGGAAGACGCTGTACAAATATGCAAACATAACCTCAGGAGGGAGGTTTTGGAAAAGATGATCGGAATGGAAATACGGTCGTTTGACCAATTGAACAATGTCGTGGCCGAGGTAGACGCTTTTCTGGCCAGACCTGTCCCTACATCAGCTGCCAGCACAACCCAGAAGGGCAAGGCAGTGGAGAGGCGGTCGTCGCCTAAAGAAGCGAACACTCTTGACATCAAGGCGTTCGAACAACAGAAAGATGAAGGTAAGAAAGCAGTCACCCCACAGCCTGCAGAATCCCCAGATGGCAAAGAAGGTCCCTCGCTACGGGACAAGATGAAGAAAGCCTATTCATTTCCGAAGGACAAGACCCGGATTCTGTTCAACTAGGTAACAGAATATGGCATGGTCACCCTGCCAGAGCCAAAGAGGCCGGAGAACCTAAAGAGAAGAGACAGCCCAAGATTATGCCCCTACCACCAGATATTGGGGCATCCAATCGAAGACTGCTATGTTTTCAAGGACATCATCGAAGGGATGGTGAAGAAAAATGAAATCGAGTTGGGAGAGTACAAAGTGGACCCTCCTCAACCGCATGAAGCCCCTCGGAGGAGGGTAGCAGTCAACATGATCTCCCTATACCAGGCACTGTCTGAGGAGATCTCTGAAGCAAGTACGCGGAGCACTTATGAAACTCATTTCTTGGAGCCCGCGAAGGAACAACGGGGGTGGCAGCAGATCCCTGCGAAGCACAATAGGAAGAAAGAACCCTGCCCGAAAGTGGGGGCATATATCCGTGGTGTTACACCCCGTCCTGCTCCGCCGGTGGCAGCACCCGTGTGGATCATTCCACGTGCAACTATCAGGATACCTACACACAATCGGAGGAGACAAACTCCGCTGCCAGTGGTCAAGGAAACCAACCCTGGGGTCCGCCGACTACAAAACCTCATTGAAGGGCTAGATGAGTACGTGCAGCCCAAATTGAAGCCTCTGCTGGTGCGGGACCATGTCCCATGGCAAGAACTGGAGCAGCTCTCACTCGAGCGAAAGGAGGAAGCTGAAGCAGCATCCGATAAGAAGGGCCGTCTGTTCTGGGGGCAGGCGCCTACTGAAGCAAGGAAGAAGAAGAAACAAAAGAAGAAGAGAAGGGTCGCGAAGGTCGATAAAGTGCAGGTTGTTTCCTGTAATACTCTATTAGCACTCTTCAACCCGCCCGGAGAAGAGGAAGAAGAGGAAATTTGCTTCATACCCCTTTTTGAGGGAGGCAGGGCTGAGGCCGCAACTACTACACATGCAACCCGGTCAGGCCGGAAATGGGGGCGCCAGCCGCCACCCAACCACAACATCATATTCAGGGGAGAGCAGCCCTACAAAACACCTCCGCCGGAGATCAAGGGAGTCCATATCCCTCCTCCGCCAGGCCTATATAACAAAAGTGGGGGCAAGGGGGTCCCTTCATTTCTTGAATTCATGAAGATGTCTAAGGGGAAGCAGCCTTGTCAGGAGGCTAACCCTGCACTCGGGGATGTTCACCCGCAGCCAGCACAATATGTCGAAGATCCAAATACAGATGGAGCTTGCCCTGCAGTAGCTAATGAAGAGCGTCGAGGATGCGGTACCAGCCAGAAGGGCGCCGAATCAGAGGCAGATGAAGCAGGTCCGTCAGGGCCCGCAACCCAAGACTTCCCCAAGCCCAGGTGGGCTGAAGAGATGAAGCTCTCCAATGTCCGAGCTGGGAGCCGAATAATGAAGCTACTCAAGAAGCTCCCTGCTCGATTTACCATCTGGGAGATCCTCTCTTTGAGTGAAGAGACTCGACAGGTGATCATCACTGCTCTCCAGATGCTTGCTCATTTTGAGACATGTTTGGCTGAAGCAATGCCGGAGGCTAGCATGACCTTCACTCCAGAATATATGCTGCTGCCTACCATCAGCAACAACAGGCCACTGTATATGAGGGGGCACCTGAATGGAAGGGAGCTGAACAGGATTCTGGTTGATCCCGGTGCAGCGGTCAACATCCTGCCCTATAGAATATACGAGAGGCACCACTTCAACATGCATCTCGAGAAAGTCGAGGATATGCGTATCGTCGGCTTCAATCAAAAATGTGAAGTGTCGATGGGGGTGGCAGAGTTCACCCTTACCCTAGCGGATTTCACGACGATGGTGCAGTTCCTTGTCATTGACTCCCGCACCTCGTACAAAGCACTGCTCGGCCACCCATGGCTGCATGAAAATATGGTGGTGCTATCTACGCTCCACCAATGTATCAAATACAGTCTTCAAGGGAAGGAGGAGAGGATCTTTGCAGACCTCCACCCGTTCGAGGTATTTGAATGTCATTTGGCGGACGCCAACCTATATACATGGCCTCCCCAGAAGACCTCTGAAGTTAAGACCCCTGTGGGGGCATCGAGAAGCGCATCCGACGGCAATTGGTATCCACCACTGCCGCGTGGATATGTCAAGCCCAAGGTGGTCTCCCATATCACAGCATCCGGGGACGTGGGCAGAATAGCACCTCCAGTATTATACGCTGAAGCTAATGAAGTGTGGGTCGGTCAGAAGCATAATCACATTGGAATCCCGGACGGCCTCACCAAGACGATTCCCGGCCTTGACAACCCCACTGTCGAGCCTTTCAAAACATAGGAGGTGACACAGGAAGATGGACCCAACAGCTTGTTCTATATGGCTGAAGAGCACCCTACTCGGGAAGACACATACTGCAGCCTCCCCGAGGACATAAGCAACCCATCGGTCCCCGTCAAGGGTCTGGCATTCACAACCAGTCGGATGGCCGAGATGTTTCAAAAGCAGCACATCCCCTCCGATTAGTCTCAAAACCGCAAGGAAGCTTTCCAGAAAATGTGGTATCCCGCAAATCTGGATAAGGAAATGAGATGCGTCTCTCAGCATCCGGGGTTGGGCTTCACCCTGGAAGAATATTATCATAGTGGGCGGTACGAGGTGGACACCCTCTCCACCTTCTACCCTGCTGAAGATAGCCAGCTGGGGGCAACCTTTGATGAATACCCAGCGGAAGCTGAACATGCTGACCCGGGCCAGCCCGGAAATCAAGAAGCGGAGACCGCGATTCCTTGCCAATGTTGGGAGCAAGTCTATCCCGAAGAGGCGGCCCTGCAAGGCGAATTTGATACGGCTAGCAGCAGTGAAGCCGAAGGTGTTGAAGAAGCAGGGATCTCTCCCTCCCATGGAGTCCTACCAACAATGACCTCCGCACCCCTTGTGCCAATCGAGGAAGCCTCGGCCAGCCCCCACCAGGAGGTGTGTGCTGCCGACAATGGGACTGCCACTCCTAGTGAAGATGCAACTGCCCCAGAAGGCGAGATCTTCTCACCTTTTGCCACGAGACTGGGTTGCTGTTCCAACCCAATAACAAGCAGTCACCAGTCTGGCACGACTGTAATCCCAACTACAGGGGCTGAAGCTGCTCTCCTGCCCACGGAGACTACAACGGCGGTGGATTTGCTGAGAGGGCAATATGCACGGCCGCTACTAAATGAAGCAGAGGACTTTCGAGAAGCTCTGATGACGTCAAACGGGGAGGGCGAGGTCCTCGACCCTGAAGATGATATTCCAGATTTCGTTGACCTCCAACTGGCACCTCCAGAGATAGAAGATGGAGACCAAGCTACAGTCGATGAACTGATAGAAATCAACTTGGGAAGTGTGGAGGACCCTAGGCCTACCTTCCTTAGTGCCCAACTGTCCCCAGAAGAACAGGGGCTGTAGATCCAACTGCTGCAAGAATACAGGGATTGCTTTACCTGGACTTACAAAGAGATGCCAGATCTGAATCCTGAATTTTCACAGCATGAGTTGGCAATCAGCCCTGAAGCTGAGCCGGTGAAGCAACCGTCGCGGCGCATGAGGCCAGAACTCATCACTAAAATTTGTGCTAAAGTCGACAAGCTTATTGACGTGGGATTTATCGAAGAAAACTAGTACACCACGTGGCTGGCGAATATCGTCCCCGTGAAAAAGAAAAATGGACAGATCCGGATATGTGTTGACTTCTGAGATCTAAATAAAGCCTGCCCCAAGGATGACTTTCCGGTGCCAATAACGGAAGTCATGATTGATACTACAACCGGTCATGAGGCCCTGTCATTCATGGACGGGTCATCTGGCTACAACCAGATTTAGATCGCGGAGCATGACCGGGTCCATACTGCCTTCTGAACCCCTAAAGGCATCTATCACTATAAGAGGATGCCGTTCGGACTAAAGAATGCTGGCACAACTTATCAGCACGCAATGACTAGAATCTTTGATGAGTTGCTCTACCACAAGGTCGAATGCTACATATATGATCTAGTGGTCAAGTCCAGAAGAAAAGAAGACCATCTGCAAGACCTCCGGATTATCTTTCAGAGGCTGAGGCAGCATGAGCTGAAGATGAACCCCATGAAATGTGCGTTCGGAGTGTCGAGCGGAAAGTTCTTGGGCTTCGTTGTCCGATATTGGGGAATCGAGATAGACCCCGCAAAGATCAAAGCAACTCAGGAGTTACCTGCACCAAGGAACCTCTCTGAGCTGAGATCGCTACAGGGCCGCTTGGCTTATATCCGGCGGTTCATTTCCAATTTGTCAGGGCGGTGTCAGGATCTTACCAATTCGTCAAGGCACAGGAAGCCAAGACAAAGTCACATCGAGAAAGAACAAACCTCTCGACTGGCCAGAATCTTACCACTAATGATCCTGAGCCCGTGGGTAACCAGCCCACACGCATCAGTTGCGCACTCAACAACGCACGCAGGCACCATAAAATATCTCGGTATCCGCATCCCAGCACACGTACGGCGACATCGTGCTTTGGTCCACTCAAAATTCCCGTTACAGATGCAATCCGTAATGGGTGCCATAATGGTGCTAAATCTCTGGATGAAGCGTCTGTAGAAGGTGGCTAGTCCGTGGAAACTACGAACGTCATGGACATTCTGGGGCTCCGGCCAGTCTACTATAGCTCGGACCTTTGATGGGTCCACAGACACTCCTTGACTAGAAATCACAAATCCAAGGAAAGTGACCCGTTCTGTCATGAATTCACATTTCTTGAGATTGGCAAACAGGGTTTCTATCCTCAAAGTCTCGCAGACTTCCCTCAAATGATGGATGTGGTCCTGAGGGTTGTGGCTATAGATGAGAATGTCGTTAAAGTAGACGATAACAAAGCGACCAATGAGGGGTCGAAGGGTTTCCGTCATAAGCCGCATGAATGTGCTGGGGGCATTGGATAGCCCAAACGGCATGACGAGCCACTCATACAGACCTTCTTTAGTTTTGAAGGCTGTCTTCCACTTGTCCCCTGGTCGAATCCGGACCTGGTGGTAGCCACTTTTCAAGTCAATCTTGGAAAAAATGGTGGCTCCTCTCATCATGTCAAGCATGTCATCAAGACGGGGAATGGGAAATCTGTACTTGACAGTGATTTTGTAGATGGTGCGGCTATCAACACACATCCGCCAGGTGCCATCTTTCTTTGGTGTGAGTAAGGCAGGAACAACACATGGGCTCTTGCTCACCCTGAGGAAGCCCTTTTGAATAAGGTCCTCAACAATTCGTTGGAGCTCAGCATGCTCCCTGGGGTTTAATCTGTAGTGGGGGAGGTTGGGTAGGGTGGACCCAGGGACAAGATCAATGGCGTGTTGAACATCACCCATGGGAGGGAGTGTCGAAGGCAGGTCTTCCGGGAAGATGTCTTGGAAGTCCCGCAGGATTGCCTGGACTTCAGGTGGGATGGAGACCTGGGACTCCTCAGAGTTAATGGTGACGACAACAGCCCAAACAGGGGCACCCTCGACAACCTCTCTATTCATCTCACAAACACCTATGAAGTTAAGGCGCCTAATCGGGTCATGGTCAACCTTAGGGGCCTTAGGGATGGATATGACATGTGTAGGAGAGGAGGGAATGGGAAGCTTCCCTTTGGTGGGGGTTGGGGCATTCTCCCGAATTTTGGGGGATGCGGCGGGTGTGGAGGTAGGACTCTTTCCCGTGGCTACCTTCGGGGGTGTTGGGAGCAACTGAATCCTCTTCCCATTGTGAGAGAAGGAACACTCATTGGACCGACCGAATGTAGTAAGGTCTACATCGTAGATCCATGGCCGTCCTAAGATGATGCTCCCGACCTTCATAGGCACTACATCGCATAGGATTTGTCCTTGGTAGGACTAGAACTGGATGGGAATGACATATGTAGTGGTGACTGAGATAGACGTGTCGTCAACCCAAGCCACGTTGTATGGCCTCGGATGAGGATGGGTAGGTAGACCTAGACGGGATACAAAGTCTGAAGAGACTGCATTGATACAGCTCCCGTTGTCAAAGATCACCTTGCAGGGTTGAGTTTTGACCATGATGTAGGTTTAGAAGATGGAGGTTCGACGCCAGTCGTCCTCCTGTGGGTGTGCGAGGATGCAGCGAACTACACCTAGTCTTCCCTAGTTTGAACTTTCGGTAATTTCCCCCACTTGCATGTACTCGACATGCGTTCCATTATACCCTGCATCTAATTCCTTAAAGTGGGCCACGAGATCAGGGTCAGGCTCATATCTCTCAAGGGTTTCTCCTTCCTGAGGTGGAAGCTCCATGGACTGGGGGTCGGTGATGACCAAGGCTCGGGTGGGGCAATTGGTGACAATATGCCCTAGGTTATGACACCTGAAGCATCAGACTCCTGAGATAGGGGCTGGTTGGGAGGTGCTAGGGACGACTCCCTTTCCCTTGTCATCTCTCCTCTCAACTGGTGGAGTATACTCCAGCCTAGGCACAACTGCGGGTGCAGGTAATGGGTTCCGTGGGAAAGGAGCCGTAGGGGCAACGGCCCTAAGTGGGGCAGCAGTAGGGACGTAGGAGGTGGAGGGGCCAACTCTCTCAGTATAGCGGACTATGGGGTTTCGAGTTTCAGGTTGGCAGTATATGGGAACCCGAGGTGGGACCACCCTTTGAAACCTCTCAACATCTCGTGCAACCTGGTAGGCGTGCTCGAGGGTGTTAACCTCCAGTAAGAATAATTCCCGCTGAATACTCTCGTGTAGGCCAACCCTAAACCGAGAGAGGGTGACGGAGGCATCCTCCATGACTCGACTCCAAAGGAAGAAGTCATCAAATTTGGTGATGTACTCGTCCACAGACTTTCCATCTTGGGTGAGTTTCTGCCATTGGTCTAAAAGACGCTGATGGTAGGAAGGTGGCAGATACTTCTCCCTCAATTTCTCCTTCATTTCTTCCTACGTGCTAATAGGCTCCTCCCGTCTCCTGGCTAGGAGATTTTCAATGTTACACCAATAAGTTTTAGCTTGACCCAGGAGTTTCATTTTGGCAAACCTAACCCTTGTAGCATGGGTCATGCGGCGATGCCAGTCAAAATATTGATCCATCCCGATCTCCCAATCAAGATATGTAGCGGGGTTGAGGGACCCATCAAAACTCGGAGCGTCAATCTTGACGTTCCATAGGATAATATCCTTATCATCGTGGTCCCTCTCTCGAGGCGTACGGGCCTCTTGCTCTCTATCTTGGGGAGCCTGATTCGGGCGGGCTCGCTCTCTATCCTCCCTAGGATTGGCTACGGGATTGCTGTGGCCATTCACTCGTCCTTCCTCTCCCTTTAGTCGATCCTCTAAAGCTCGGATCCTCTCATCTAGCTCGGCTCGAAGTTGTCCAATGGATTCTTCAAAATGGGTTAGAAGATTATGCTCGAGCTGAGCCAACATAGCACTCACGCTCTTCTGATCCATGTGGGATTGTAGAGTTGAAGGGCGCTCTCGACGGCCGGATGAATTCCTAGACCAACGTGGCATGCACGACTTCGGACCTAAATGATGCAGTCCTGGGACCGACAATTAGCAAGGTGTGGACCTAGCTGATATGCAAAGGGTCAATTTGAAGGGATCGATCGGGAAAAGTTGCTCGCCCGTAGGCGAAGTAGTTGTGGAACTACCTTCTGACAGTTAGGGTGCCCTAATGCGGCAGTCTAGGGCCTATAGGATAGGCTCAAGCAAGCTCTCGCTTTCCGTCCACAGCGATGCACTCAGGAGACTGGCTGCATGGATCGGGCTCTCTCTCACTTCGCGTGGTAATTGAAAAGATACTAAATGAGTAAGTGAGGAGAGCATGCACCTAGCTAGACTGAAAAGTCTAACTTCGACCGGAGACGAAGGAGAGCGGGGACGTGCGTGCCCACACGGCGTCGAAGAAGCTTCACCGGTTACAAAGAATTCACTCCACGCAGGGAGGTCGCAACTATTACAAAATCACGTGACTTAAAATTTCCCACGCAGGGGAACAAATCATTCCAGACTTTACTCCGTGCAAAGAGACTTAAGGGCACTCACACTCAGTGAATTACGGACTGTGTGTCGGCTATCCGGCGACTCGGGCACTGGGCAAGTCGTCGTTGCGGACTTCGGATGCCACAATCTCTAATTTAATCAAGGGGTATAAATATAGATATATATAAGTATATATATATATATATATAACATTACATACATATACACAATATATATATGTTAATCAACCCTTTTTTTCAACCTTTACCTACTTCTTTTGACTTCTCACACACACTCCCTTTTTTTTTCTGACTTTTCAAATCTCTTCTTTCAAACCTTTCGGCTGATCACCTAGCCAACACTGGCTGCCTACCAGCTGGCGAGGGCGGCAGCACGTGGGTGCACAAGTGGGTGCACAGGGCGCAGGCAACGCGGGCGCGACGCGCCAGGCGGGCCACCGTCCGGTCGGGCACGGGTGCGGCCGGGGGCGCGCTGGGCGTGCTCGGACGCTGGTGGCCGCGGCAGGAGGGCTCATGCGGGGGGAACAGGCGGAGGCGGGGTGCGCTTGGGCGCTAGCAGAGGCGCGCTCGGGTGCGTCTGTTGGCGCACAGGCCGGCGCTCAAGCGCAGGCGGGGGCGCGCACGGGCCGGCGGGGCAGGCGCAGGCGTGAAGGCCGGGCGGGCGCGGGCCGGACGGGCGCGGGGCGCGCGCTGGGTGGGCGCGGGGTGGCAGGGTCGCGGGGCGGGTGCCAGGCTGGCGCGCGACGGTCGGACGGGCGTGGGGCGCGGTGTGGGCGAGGCCGGGCGCTGGGTGCGGCGGCCGGGAGGGGGAGGGGTTGGCTGTTGCGGCCGCTCCCGCCATTTGAACCCGGCACGGGTGACGAGGCCCCGTGCCATGAACTGGACTTTTTTTTCTCCTGTTTCTACTTCAACCGAGAGAGAGAGAAGGAGAGAGAGAGAATATGGGAGAGAGAGACAGAGCGCGGGAGAGAGAACAGAGAGGGAAAAAAGAGAGAAAGAGAGAAAGAACACATAAATGTTTTTTCTTTTGCTAAAAATTTTTTTTCTCTATTTTTCTTTTCCTCTCAATCACAGATCCTTCTGCTACTCTTCTTCCTTTTCTTTTTCTTTTTTTTCACTCTAGCAAACTAGAGAGAGAAAGAGAGAGAGAGAGACGTCGGGTCGACAGAGGCGCCGTTTGTTGGGCTCTGATACCAATTTGACGCGGCGGCGACGTGAGAATGGATCGACGGCACTCCGGGACGCGAACTGGACGGGACGGATAACTACTATCTCACACAGCTCGGCCTCACGCCGGACGGTCTCACACCGGGCGACACACTCAAATCCCACAAATGGAGAGAAGATGGAAGGGAGGAATAAGGCAAACACCTTAGGCTAAGCTTTTCTCATTCATTCATAACATACGTAACAAGCATTGGCCTCCTTATATAGGAAAGGCCCTATTACTTGAATACCTTCACACTTCCACTAATTGGATTTATACCCTAGCCTAACAAGACAAAACCCACCAACCAATATTTGACTTGTGGGTTTTAATCAAATAAAATATAAAAATTACACACATGGTATTTTGACTTAGACTAGCCTAATAAGACGAAAAGAAAAATACATGTAGGGATACATGTATACATACACACAAATACAGATACTCGATACGCAATATACCACCGTAGCCGTAGGCCGAGTCTTCAGGAAGGATCTCCGAGCCATAAGCTCGGTGTCGGGGTAGTGCGGCGTCGGCTCCGAGTAGTGAGCCCAGTAGTGGACCCGATGTCCCCACCAGCTTGTCCAGGATGACGGCTGCCTGGTCCTCCACTTTCAGTCCGTGCGCCCGAAAGAGAACATATAGCCATGTAGTTTCTTTATAATTTTTGGGCCTTCATTCTTTCCTCCTCAAGAAGGTGCGGTAGGGGCATGTCAGGTCCGTCTCTGGGCGCCAAGTGCGAGTTGGTGTGCCCTCTTCTTCTATCGGAAATGGATAGTTAATGTGATCCATCCGGTCCAAGCCGATCTTGCACAAATGAGTCAGGTTCTTCTTAAACTCATCCTTGGCTACGGGCGGCAATTTTGGCTGCGGGGACGGTATCGCCTCCCGGGCTTCCTTACGGGTGGCCATGTATGCTGCCACCTCCTTCTCCTTGCCATTCATGAGTTGGAGTAGATGCCCCGGATTAATATCTAGAACGGGCGCGGGTTGTTGGCTCAAGAATTTCCGCTCGACGTCGACCCAGCAACCGGTTCTGCAAAACAGATAAAAGCCCGTCCTGGCGTTCCACCATTTGATGTAGTCCGCCGTCACCCGTGGGATTCGACCAGGCGCCGGTGTAGACACGCTAAAATTGACATTATTTTGAGTATATCTCATTTTACCTCGTAATGCCCCAATTTGACCCTCAAATTAACTTTGTTTGAGTGGTTTTCTCATTTTTCTTGGATTTCTCCCTTTTTCCTCCCTTTTTATTATTTTTCCTATTTTTCTAGATTTTTCTGGGAATTTTTCAGATTTTTTGTGATTAACGACTTGAAGTAGGGCACGTTTTAAATAACGGCATGGCCTGAGGCGTGTTTCGAAGAAAGGACGACTAGCGACAAAGGCGTCAGTTTCTGGAATTTTCTGATTTCCAAAATGAGTACCAATGTTCAAAAAATAAGAATTAACGTCCCTCCCTGGGTCGTGTTTTTAATTAACGCCTACTCCCTCGGGCGTCTCTTCATCATTTTCAAATAAAGGATATTTTTATTGCTAAAATTAAATCTTTGAATTGACGCCTTTGTTCAGGTCGTGTTTTTAAGTAACGCCTTGAGGCAGGTCGTCAATTTAAATTAACGCCCTTCTGAGAGTCGTTTTTTACCCTTCCGTGTCCTGCTTTAATAGGTCTTTCGTGGAGAGTTCCCTGCTCTGTTTGATCACCCTTTTTGGATTAGGGAAGTAGAGTCCTTGCCTAATGTTTATCTCTTCCAAATTTCAACTAAAACATGTTTTCTTATTTTCTCTTGATTTAATTCCGAATTTCACTTCCTTTCCTCATTTAATCTCTTTTTCCATTTGGGAAAGGGTTCCTATGACTTTCCAAGGTTGAAGGGACACTTGCCTAATGTTTATCTCTTCCAAATTTCAACTAAAACATGTTTTCTTATTTTCTCTTGATTTAATTCCGAATTTCACTTCCTTTCCTCATTTAATCTCTTTTTCCACTTGGGAAAGGGTTCCTATGACTTTCCAATGTTGAAGGGACACTTGCCTAATGTTTATCTCATTCCAAATCCCACTAAAACATGTTTTCCTAATTTCCCTTGAATTAATTCCGAATTTCAACCCTATAAATAGAACCTCTCTCTCCCTTGTGAAAGACATCAAGATCAATTCAAGGGGAGGTGCTGCCGGACTAAAGGCTCAAGGAGGAAGACTCCCATGCACCTAAAAGCTTCATCCATGGAGTTCTTCTTCCTCTATTGAAGATTTGGAGCCTCTACATCCATGGAATTCTACATCCTCTTCTTCCTCTATTGAAGATCTTGAAGCCAATTGGAGAAACCACTAAGCTTTCCCCCTCCTATCTCTTATTTTTCTTTAGTTAATTGCATGCATCATTATTCCATCTCTTCCTTTAATTTCTTTTTATCTCCATGTTGAGATCTCCTTAGTGCAACACTTGCACACCTCCCTATTTGCATATCATTCATCATATCTCCCATACCCTTTTACATAGGGGTTTAAGGGCCAACACCCACAAGGTGTGTTCTTATACATGATTTTCATGCTCATCTTTATTATGAATTTGATGCTACACTCACCTTGGTTCTAATTCCTATTTTTATTGGTTGTTGTCTTTGATCTTTGCAAGGGTAATCAAAAAGGAAGAACTCTCTTCATCGGCCGGCCGATCGGAAGAGAAAGGAAAGCACTCACAATCCCGCGCTTTTAAGGTATTTTTCGCGATCCCTCCATATTGTTATTGTTTATATCCTTTGAGGCCCTCGCGTCTCTGGCGATCACACATCCCCTTAGCATCCTACGCATGCTCCCCTTTTCTCCCTTTTTTCCCATTCTTCTATTCATTTTCTTTTTCCTTTTAATTGTTCTAATTTGATTTCTTAGAATCTACAAATTGGCGATCACGGTGGGACCCTTTGTGTTCTTCTTTTATTACCCTTTCCCCTCGGGCACCCACGTGTGCCATCTCCCTATTTGCACCCACGGTGCGTCTCCTCTCGTGCTCCACGTAGCACCCTCCCCACTAGTGATTTGCTAGTTTGCTAGGTTTTGTTAGAAATTCCATTTATCCTCTTAAAAAAAAAATTGATGAGCATGTTATCCTTTTATTGATTGCCTTCGTTATGTGACTGTGTGTGTTTTTATTACCGTTGGCCGTGGAGCTTTGAAGGAATTCATGCCCCTGTCAGAGGCGCGTTTTATTTTAACGCCCTATCCTAGGGCGTCTTATTCCTGTTTAACGCCCTCTGATAGGGCGCCTCCCATCATATCTGCTGCTTATGTGAATTCACGCCCTTCCCCAGGGCGTCCTTTTGTTGCTTAGCGCCTCACATCAAGGCGCGGTTTTAGATTTGACGCCCTCACCCGGGGGCGTCCTTTTATTTATAGCGCCTCACACTAAGGCGTGTTTTTCACTGCCCCTGGGCCCTCCAGTGATTCACGACAGTGATACTGTCGTCGTTTTGGTTAATAGCGCCCCCTGCCAGGGCGTCTTTTTACTGTGGGTTTACAGAACCCTCCCGTGTGTGGCTTTTCATCATGATTCATGCTTATATTTGTTGATTGATCATATTGCTGTGATTGGCTTGTTTACCCTGCATTCCCTCATTTGCATTGGTTTGGGAGACCTCCTCTCTCTACATTAGGATTCCACACACCCCCTTGGTGAAGGAAGGACCCTCCATTGAGCATTCCGTCTCTTTGGATTGGAAGTTCCTAAACCAAGCCTCCGTAAGTCCCCGCACCCGTGGATTCCCTCACGGACGCCGGGCAGGTTGTACCCTTTTGAAGTCCCGAGTTAGTTGGCCTATACACGGTGAGAGAGTGTTCCTAGTTGGCACCGGAGTTCAAACCATATTGAAACTAGGATCCTCCCTTGTGTGAATCACACCAAACTTTGTTAAAATTCATTAATTCACCAAGGTTCAAACAAATTAAGATCAAAGGTAACCATTCCAACTTGTGTGCTTTTTGCATATTATTTTGAACTTTGATTGAATAATGGCTTACCATGATAAGAAAACCAACATGTTTAATCCAATTCATGAGGATGCACAACCATGCACATCTTATTCTCCTCAATTTCAACATTTTCATCTAAACTCTCACCATACTTTCGAGGGACCACGTCCTCATTCTTATGGTCATGACCGGCCCATGGGCAATGTCCAAACTTATGGTCCCTCATCTCAATTTCAGGCCACTACTCCTCAGGGCCGTCTCCTCCCAACGATGAGAAGGTCTCCCAAATCTTGCATGCATTAGATCATCTCACCCCTCAACAGATCCAAGCCCTTAAGGCCGCCGTTGAGGGTGCATCTCCTTCATCTCTTCCTCCTTCCAACCCTACACGGGTGGCCCATCACCCACCTCCCTCTTCCATTCACAATCCTAATCGGGTAGCCCATTACCCATCCTCTTCTATTCACATTCCTCCCCGGGTGGTCCGACACCCGCCTCCTTTTATTCCTCCTCCATCACGGCCCCGAGGCCCATTTATTTCTTGCAATCCGGCCCATCCGGGTTCTTCTGCGGGTCAACTCCCCTCCACGGCCTTTTTATGCCACCCCTCCTTCAAGGCCCTGCCAACCCTTGGTTGCTCAAGTTACACCCCTCCAACAAACCCTTCTTGATAGAGTCACTTTGATGGAGGAACAATTAAGAAGGGTCATGGCTCCTCCTACTCCGGTCAATCCTCTCCATGCCGCTTTGGACAACATTACTAAGATGGAGAAAGAATTGAAGGATAGGAGAGATGATTATGGTATCGGCAGCTCAAGCAAGCAACAGCCGGCAGATTTCGACGATCAAGTGGACACCGTCCGCCCTCCACCCATCCGCACACTTCATTCCTATGACCTTCCATCTCCACATACGCAACATCATTACATTCCTCCATCCACATATACGCCTCCACTACGGTGTCCACTTGAATTTGATGATGAAGAACCGGCGATTGAGGAATTTGAGCCAGTACATGACGATGAAGCTCCGCAGGCACCCCTTCCGAGTTTCTTTCGCTTCCCACTTCCCTCACTATCATTTGATGAACCCCCTGCTCAGGATGAAGCCACCGTCCCCAATTCATCCCCTATTTCCGAGACTTCTTGGTGTTACGACGATGGGTCGATACTCCAATCACCCGCACCGGCGCATCTTGAGTCTCCTCCTCCTAACACCGTTCGCCCTGTTCGGCATTTTCTCCGCACCAAACCTCCCCCAATTAAACCTTCACCAATTAAACCCCCACCAATTACACCTCCACCCACTATGCCATCAACCTTCATAACACTAGCCTCCGTTGAGCCTTCCATTATAAAACCTCCACATATTAAGCCATTAACCTCCACAACACCAGCCTCCACCGAGCCTATCATCGAACCTTCCCCAAATAACCTCCCATTACCACCACCTCAGCCAACCACCCCTATTCCTCCATATAACCCTTCACCTTTACCCATGGTTAATCCTGAGTAGGGTCCACCACTTTTTGCACTCGAGCCAACCCCGACTGCTTCCGAGCAAAGGAAGAAACTCGACGTGTTTGAACCTCCGCCTCCATTCACCCATTTACCAACACTTTCCATTATACCTCCACCATCCACAAGGCCTTCCGCCTCCGCCTCACCTCCCTTTACTACTCGGAAGGGGAGCGCCACAATAAGTACTTGTACCGAAGATAAGCAAAAGCCTGGTAAGAAGAATTTGGCCACTACCGTGCTGTTCAAGATGCCAGAAATTATTTATCGGATGCCAATCCGGGTTATTGTGCCAAGCATGGTCGAAGAAGCCAAGTCACCGCCATTACTCAGAGAAGAATGCTAAGTGTTGATGCCATCCAAGGGCCGGGCAGGGCACCCCTTGTTCCAGTTTTCAAATCTTAAACCCATTCTTACATACAAGGGGCAAATTCCTATTCCGTTCAAATCAATGGGCATGGCAATGCTTCCTGTATCAACTTTCCAACTCCCTTACATTATTGATCCTTGCCTTCCAAGGGGGTTGTCATTTATTATTGAAGCTTCTTCCATTGGGCCGTTTGATTATACACCTTCACTGTCGTGGAGGGGCAGTTATCTTAGTGCTAAGGGGCCGTCCCTTATTTGTTCCACCTTCTATGCATCCATTTCTATCACTTTTTCTTCATGGGCCATTCCCGGGGTTAGGAAGAGGATCTCGTCCTCTCACCCTTCACATTCTCCATCTTCTTTGCATCTCACGCATTTTGTTGCATTTGCGCATTCACTGCATTCATCGCATCCATCATTTTGCATACACCTCCTGATTCCCGGGTTTCCAAACCCGTATCTTCCCCGCCTCCGGGCACCTCCGGGTGTTCCAAATTTCCATCTTATTCATCTTCATCCTCGGGATCTGTGGGTCCCCTTACATTGCTCGGGCGTTGCCCCCTCCCCAATCTATTCTCAGGGCATCGCGTCCCTTCTCAGCTCTTGCATCCGGACCCTCCAGATTTCTCTCACTTCCTCCTTGGGCATCGCGCCCCTTTCCACCTTATTCTTCCGGAACCTCTGGACTTTCCCCTCGGGCATCGCGCCCCTTTCCATCATAATCCTCCGAACCTCCGGACCTTTTCCCAGGGCATCGCGCCCCTTTCCACCTTATTCTTCCGGAACCTCCGGACTTCCTCCTTGGGCATCGCGCCCCTTTCCATCTTAATCCTCCGGAACCTCCGGATTCTATTTCCCTCCTCCTCAGGCATCGCGCCCTTTTCCATCTCATTCCTCTGGAACCTCCAGATCTTTCTCTTCCTCCGGGGCATCGCGTCCCCTTTCCTATTATTTCCCTGGAACCTCCAGGTGTTTCGTCCCTTTTCTTAGGGCACGACGCCCTTCCTGATTCCATTCCTCCGGAACCTCCGGACTTTCTCCCAGGGCATCGCGCCCTTTTCTATCTTCTTCCTCCGGAACCTCGGATCTTTCTCTTCTCCTTGGGCATCGCGTCCCATGGTACCTTCCCCCGGAACCTCCGGATTCTCCATCTTGTTCTTTCTATCTTCTTTCCGGGCATCGCGCCCCTTTTCGTCTTCTCCCTCCGGAACCTCCGGATTTTTCTCTTCTCCCCGGGCACCGCGTCCCTCGGCATTCCATCCCTCCGGAACCTCCGGACCCTCCTGATCCTTTTCATCCACTCTTCCCGGACACCGTGTCCCTCGGCATCTCATTCCCCCGGAACCTCCGGACCCTCCATGTTTCTTCCGATTCATCTTTCTACTCTTCCAGAACATCACCTCCTTCATTTTCTTCTTCCTTTTTCACCATCTTTTTCCCTACTTCTTCCCAGGGCACCGCGTCCCTCGATATTTTATCCCTCCGGAGCCTCCGGATTCTTCTTCCCCTCATGATTCTCCTCCTCCGCCTCCGGACCCTCTGGATCCGCCTCTTTCCATCTATCAATTTCTTCTTCCGATTCCGCCTAATCCTGGGTCCGACCCAACTTCTTCCACATCCACTGCCTTGGGCATCTGCCCATTCTCTCACTGCTTTCGAGGCTTTAGTCCTCACCCCTCTTCTTGATATTTCGCTTCTTCTGTAGACTGTTCTATGTGATCAGGGTCTCCACACCTTAGTGAGGGAGTTCTAGCCCTCGCCTCTTTTCCTTTTCTCCTTATTCGTCTGAGTCTGGTCTTGACATCACTCCTTCTTGTTAAGCCACTTCCAATCCTTTTATGCGCTAAAAGAGGACTATTCCACGATGATCAACCCCGCCTCTCGCGGCATTTATTCATAGAAAGGGCGCAAGGTAACATATTTGCGTAAGTAAACATTTTTATGACATCATTTTCTCGTTACTTCACGCATGATTTTCAAAATAAAGTGCTTCTTAACAAAATCAAAAGTGGTGTTTTAGACCTTTATCTTAGGCTTTTGTTTAATTAAAATATTCTAAAAAAGAGTCTTTAGGCTTGCTATGCAGCACCATTGGTTAATAAGAACCCACGCTGGGAATTCAACGTTCTCTCCCCGCTTGTTAAGAGTAACCCTCGGCGGGGTATTCCACACACTTCACGGCGTCCTTAGCTGGCTCCTTAGATAAACACCGTCCCTACTTTGGCCATGCCATGAGAATTTCTGAAAGTCTTTTCTCTTCTTTACTCGGTCGAATGCAGGGGCAAGAGGTTGACGGATGAGATGCCCAACCTAGGTAATCCCCAATACGAGAGGAGTCTCAAATAGGGGCAGTCTTGACCCAAAATCAATATGAGTTTTCATATGAGTTTTATGATATACATCTCGCCAAAAGGGCTATTATGAAAATCAAATCAAGTCAAAATCTCGATAAAAGCAAAATTGTGAATTATGGCATGTCAAGAGTGGCAAAGTCCCCGCAGGGAAAACCCTGGTCGTATGCATGTCAAGGGTCTAAAAATTAAAGGCATAAAGCCCCAGCACAACAGACTACCTCTTTGAGGGGAAACACCTTGGAAGGAATTTAAGTCCCGACATCTCCCATCATGCATAAAGCTTATCCTCAATTATTCTTCTCTTCTCCCTCCAAGACCGAATGTTTCTCAGGTATGGCCTTGGTAGGGGCACCGTTGATCAAAGGCTGTCGGTTATAGGATGCCATTTTCAATGCACGCCCGGCTTTGGGAAATTTTAGTAAAAAGGGAAGGAACGAGGACCCCCAATTAATGGTTTAAACACCCTTTGATGATGCATTAGCTATGTCTAAACCAAAATCCAAAAAAAATTGAATATTGCAAAATCAAACAAAAAATTGAATATTTCTTATCCAAAATCCATAAAAATTTGAAATATTTTTCAAAATCCATAAAAATTTGAATACCTTTTTCAAAAACTCATAAAAATTTGCATATTTCAAAAATAAAAAAAATGCATTGTATTTTCTGATGGTGTTTTGCAGGAACAACTTTGCAAGGATCAAGAGCACGGGATAAGTCCTATCTCCACTCATTGCTGTCAATCTATTAATTTCTCCCGATATTCTCATGACATGCCACCCTGGGCATTTTTTTGATTATCATCTCCCTATATCATTCTCATTATCATATCTCCTAATTATCATCCTGATTATTCATCTCCAGATCTTTCAATCAACTCCTGCTAATCTCTCTTGATCAATTCTGCCACTGGGCATTATATCATTCTGATCATTCAACTCTACATCTTGATTAGCCAAGATTGTCATCCTCATGACAAAATAACAAATAATGATGCTTTGTAATATCATGATTCAACTCATAATGGTTGATTGATGCTTTGATGACTATGCTTAAATGCCTTATTCATTGCTTGTTATCCTTTATATCTTGGCTGATGAATTTTTGAGCGCAGGAAGAAGCTCTTGGTCCCACTGACTGGGCATCATCAACTTCCAAGCCCACGGCGTTTACACATTATTTCATCTCAGTTCCTCATGCTCATTGTTATCACCATCTCCCTGTATGCATTCTACTATATATTACATACGCTACTAGATTATATCAAGGACCCTGTGGCTTTGGTAAATCTGGAATTTGAGTTCCCCTTCATCAAAAACGATGACGATTCCAGAGGAGTCTTAGTCATACGGATAGGCCGTTGAGCCGTCCAAGACTGGGGACGATGGTTCCCTTTTACGAGTTGGTGCGCGGATAAACAGGCTTCGACTTAGTATTAGCTCGCTGAATGGGTTTCTTGACTCAGCCTGGACAGTTTAACAATATTATCCTTGATTATCTTATATTTTCATTTAA
This sequence comes from Amorphophallus konjac, assembly GCA_022559845.1. NCBI lineage: Eukaryota > Viridiplantae > Streptophyta > Magnoliopsida > Alismatales > Araceae > Amorphophallus > Amorphophallus konjac. The sequence continues at coordinate 11,658 of JAHNEJ010001272.1, read as the reverse complement.
ACCCAGCATGCATTCATGTAGGAATTTGAATCAACATTGAAAATCTTTCTGATAAGCTGATTTGGAGAGTCAAATTGATCTTAATCTTTCCAGATATGAGATATTCGTTGCTGATGGAATCCTCAGTTCGCCTTGTTGCTGTTTTGGGTCATTTTCTCGAAAGCTCCTTGTTTGGATTTCTATTATCTTATTTTCAATCATTTCCCCTTGATCCACCTTGGCTGCAGCACGTCCACTGGCTGGTAACCGCTCCCCAATAGTGAAACCTACAGGTTTGTGACCTGAGGTACTTCCACCGCGCTGGAAGTTGATCATTCTCCTTCGTGCATCGCGTGCACACTCCCCCTTTTATCCAAACATCGCTGATTTCATTGAATTTCCCGAGATTGCTTCATCTCGAGCTATTGATTTGGTTCTCATCAAGTGATGTTGATTGCGTGTCTCACCACACCTTGGCATCTACTTTTCAGTTTACTCTACTCCCTTGCAAAGCAGACGCCAAGGCGGGGCAGCTGTAGACACGCTAAAATTGACATTATTTTGAGTATATCTCATTTTACCTCGTAATGCTCCAATTTGACCCTCAAATTAACTTTGTTTGAGTGGTTTTCCCATTTTTCTTGGATTTCTCCCTTTTTCCTCCCTTTTTATTATTTTTCCTATTTTTCTAGATTTTTCTGGGAATTTTTCAGATTTTTTGTGATTAACGACTTGAAGTAGGGCGCGTTTTAAATAACGGCCTGGCCTGAGGCGTGTTTCGAAGAAAGGACGACTAGCGGCAAAGGCGTCAGTTTCTGGAATTTTCTGATTTCCAAAATGAGTACAAATGTTCAAAAAATAAGAATTAACGTCCCTCCCTGGGTCGTGTTTTTAATTAACGCCTACTCCCTCGGGCGTCTCTTCATCATTTTTAAATAAAGGATATTTTTATTGCTAAAATTAAATCTTTGAATTGACGCCTTTGTTCAGGTCGTGTTTTTAAGTAACGCCTTGAGGCAGGTCGTCAATTTAAATTAACGCCCTTCTGAGAGTCATTTTTTACCCTTCCGTGTCCTGCTTTAATAGGTCTTTCGTGGAGAGTTCCCTGCTCTGTTTGATCACCCTTTTTGGATTAGGGAAGTAGAGTCCTTGCCTAATGTTTATATCTTCCAAATTTCAACTAAAACATGTTTTCTTATTTTCTCTTGATTTAATTCCGAATTTCACTTCTTTTCCTCATTTAATCTCTTTTTCCACTTGGGAAAGGGTTCCTATGACTTTCCAAGGTTGAAGGGACACTTGCCTAATGTTTATCTCTTCCAAATTTCAACTAAAACATGTTTTCTTATTTTCTCTTGATTTAATTCTGAATTTCACTTCCTTTCCTCATTTAATCTCTTTTTCCACTTGGGAAAGGGTTCCTATGACTTTCCAAGGTTGAAGGGACATTTGCCTAATGTTTATCTCTTCCAAATTTCAACTAAAACATGTTTTCTTATTTTCTCTTGATTTAATTCCGAATTTCACTTCCTTTCCTCATTTAATCTCTTTTTCCACTTGGGAAAGGGTTCCTATGACTTTCCAATGTTGAAGGGACACTTGCCTAATGTTTATCTCATTCCAAATCCCACTAAAACATGTTTTCCTAATTTCCCTTGGAATTAATTCCGAATTTCAACCCTATAAATAGAACCTCTCTCTCCCTTGTGAAAAAACATCAAGATCAATTCAAGGGGAGGTGCTGCCGGACTAAAGGCTCAAGGAGGAAGACTCCCATGCACCTAAAAGCTTCATCCATTGAGTTCTTCTTCCTCTATTGAAGATTTGGAGCCTCTACATCCATGGAATTCTACATCCTCTTCTTCCTCTATTGAAGATCTTGAAGCCAATTGGAGAAACCACTAAGCTTTCCCCCTCCTATCTCTTATTTTTCTTTAGTTAATTGCATGCATCATTATTCCATCTCTTCCTTTAATTTCTTTTTATCTCCATGTTTAGATCTCCCCTTAGTGCAACTCTTGCACTCTTCCCTATTTGCATATCATGCATTCATCATATCTCCCATACCCTTTTGCATAGGGGTTTAAGGGCCAACACCCTAAGGTGTGTTCTTGCACATGTTTTCATGCTCATCTTTATTATGATTTGATGCTACACTCACCATGTTTCTAATCCATATCTTTGTTGGTGTTTGTTTTTGTTTGCAAGGGTAATTAATTGAAGAACTCTCTTCATCGGCCGGCCGATTAGAAGAGAAAGGAGCATTCACAATCACCCGCGCTTTTAAGGTATTTATATCGCGATCCCTCCCTATTTATTATTCTTATACTTTTGAGGCGTTCGCGTCTCTGGCGATCACAAATTCCCCTTAGCACATCGTGCTATTTCATGCTTATTTATTCATATTCTTAATTTTTCCTTAAGTGGATTTTAATCATAATCTACAGCCGGCACTCGGAATGTGGACTCGTCGGCCCGTTGAAAATAATCCCACCAGTACCAGGCATGCTCAGCAACCGGGCTCCCCCGAATACTCCGCACGGGCAAAGGAAACTGTGCGTTGTGTGTAGGGATATGCTGGTCATACCCAAAATTGCGCTGGAAGCGGAAGGGGTAATAGGGCTCCAGCAACAGAGTATCCTCCTTTCTGAAGATCAGCACGCTTGTGCGAATAGACAACGCCCAGTCACGGAGCTCCGGCTCTATCAGAGGGCGAACTACGGTCTGTTGGCTGATATGGTGGGGATATTTCTTCACTTGATCATCCCGACATTCCCTTTTGCTGTTGACCAAAGGACTAGAATGGGCAGCCAGCGTCTAGAAGTGAATGCTGCCGGGAGAGTCCTGGGAGACGGTTGTAAGCCTGCCCCGAATATTGAATAGTTGCATCGTTGTCGAGCCCATCTCGACACTCGCAAACTCCAACATCCACAAAAACAGTCCCCAGGATTGTATGACACGCGGAGCATACTCTGGGAACAAAGAACATACCCAGGCGTTGAAAAAGTTCAACGGGCCAATGAAGCGAGCCTGGCGCGGGAACTGGTGTACTCTAACATGTCCCAACGTCTTGAAAATGAGACATATTGCCGCCGAGGACATCGATAACTTGATGCCCCATGCCATCTGGAAAGCGGGGTAAATGGCGTCTAGCCGGATGACGGTCTCATCTTCGTATGGCAGAGCAAAGGAGCAGAGCCAGTACGTGAGAAAAGCTACACAGTGGGTCATCGGGTCAACCCCTGCTGGGTTAGCACCACTCCGACGCCCTTTTGAGGTTGGGAGCGTCATCTTAGCCTTGCTCTGGACGCACTTCTTCCAGACCACAGAGGCACCGACACAGGGGAAAGTGTCATACTTCTTCGGCCCATTGAAAAAGTACTTCAGCCACAGGCTCAACCGGACCCTCTTGCGATCCGCACGCGGGGGCTGCTTCCCGCTGTGGGATGACTGATACAGCTCCCGATATGCCTTCATGAGGAACCTGTAAGAATACCCCAGGGCATAGATGCCATTCCCGTCAGTCTTGTCCTTGATTAAGTCAGGAAGACACACTTCCTCGTACGGCTCCCCGTCGATAGGCAGACCGCTCAGCTGGTGCAGACTCCACAAGTCCAGCGAAGTCTCGCCCTCCACAGTGTAGAATGTGTTTAGCTCTACAATGAAGACCTCCATCATTCCGCAGCAGAGGCCTTTGGAGATTGGGTAGTCATACCGGGAGGCGTAGACGCTGTGGTAGACCCCGGCCCAGAGCAGCAAGGGAGCGTAGTTGAACATGACATAGTCAGTGAACTCCACTGCTCCCTCCCGGAAAGAGTGTGCATGTTGAACCTTGAGCTCCCCGAACCAGCCTAGGGTGAGCTAATGCTTGAATCTGATGGCCAAACAGTCCAGGAGATGGGGATCCTCCCGATACCCCCACTTCAGTGGCGCCAGGAATAAACCGAAGCGAGGCTGCTCCCTATAAACTTTGCCTGCGGCATTATCCCAACGGGCGGGAGTGAATTCCAGTGCCCATACCAGCTTGCCCTCCTCGGGGGTCACTGCTTCCAAACCCAGCACATGGTTCCATTCCCTCGGCTTGCCTACCTGATACATCGGTACACTTCGGCGAACACTGTATGATAAGCTATCCCGAAACTGCAAGATGGCGCGTTCGACGGCCCGGATTTTCTTGAAGTCCATCTTGTCATGGCGGCGAAGATACATCAGGAAATGAAGAAGGTGCCGGTCCTTGGGGTAGTCCTTCTGGTAATCACCGTCTTGTTCGAATGTAAAGCGGTTGCCGGTCAGTCCGACACGGCTAAGGTCTAGAGTGTCGGTCTCAGAGTCAGAGGATACGGCCAGCTTCGCCACCTCTGCATGTTCCCGGTCAAGGTCTTCCACGTTGTGCCATGTGACGGTAGGAACGGCCAGAGAGAGACCCGACGCGACCCCGGCAGCAGCAGGAGTAGAAGAACCGCTGGGAGCAGCCATTTATCTCTAAGATGCAAAATTTGAGGTCAGAATAAGTCCCGAGCAAGGACAAGAAGAAACTACTATGAAGGGACTACAGTGTAATTAAAATGAACAAGGCGCCAGAAATTTTGAAAAATTTTTGGTAGAGTCTCCCCTAGGCCGGAGGCGTAAGGGGAAGACACAGGTGCGCATCCACAAGGAGTGACGGCCCCAACAAAAATCACAGTGTGCCCCAAGGGCGACACCGGATGGTTCTTCAGTCTTGAGTTGATCTCCTTGCACCGGTACACCCTGCTGATGCCCTCACCCGGCACACTGCCCAGTGCCCTTGCTCGGCACACCCGTGCCGGGACCGGGCCTCCCCGGCACACCCGTGCCGAGCTTCCCCGGCACACCCGCGCTCACTCAGCGGCACACCCGTGCCAAACTCAGCGGCACACCCGTGCCCTCCTTGCCACCAGCACGCCCATGCCACCCCGTCCACCGGTACACTCGTACCGCCCCCTTTCTAGCGGCACACACGTGCCCCTTTTTCACCGGCACACCCGTGCCCTTTTCCACCGGCACACTCATGCCACCCCTCTCACCGGCACACCCGTGCCCGCTGTCTCACCGGTACACCCCGACGCACCATGACCGCCTCCGCCACGTGCCGAAGAGAAGAAGAAGAAGAAACGAAGAGGAAGAAGAGAGAAGAACAAGAAGAGAAGAAGGAGAAGAAGTGGAAAGAGGAAGAGGAATACGGGGAGCCTAGGGCCCCGTCATCCCCCGAGCGAAAGGAGAAAGAGAAGAAGGAAGAAGAGAAAGAAGGGGAAGAGGAGAACAGGAGAAAGAAGGGGAAGAGGAGAACGGAAGAAGAAGATAAGGGGAAGGGGAGAAGAGCGTGGTGGCCTCCTCACCCCAGGCACCGACGACGGCAGCGAGCGGCGGTGGCGTCTCCGGCGGTGAAAGGAAAGAGAGAGGGAGTGGGAGCCGAAGAGACAAGGAGAGAGAGAGGGAGAGAATTTGAAAAGAGAGGGGCGGAGTTTCGAACTCCTCTGCCCCTTTTATAGTGACTTTACAAAGGGGGAAAGAAACAAAAGAAAAAAGGGAGAATGAAGAAAAGAAAGAAAGAAGAAAAGGAAGAGCAAAAAATAAAATATAAAAAAAGAAAAAAAGAGAAGAAAAGAAAAAAAGAAGAAGAAAAAAAGAGACAAGAAAAAAGGGAGAGAAGGGAAAAGAAAAGAAAGAGAGGAATTTTTTTTAATTATATAATAATAAATATATATAGACATAATGGATGATAATAATATAATAAATATACAATAGATATAATACTATCTACGTCACATGTCTTACGTACGTACGCCCAGTAACGTACGTTAATTCCATAGATACACCTGCGAGCACCGTCCGGCTCATCCTTCGCCCGCGCTGCCCGTGGGTGGGGGGCATTTGTGGACGTATAAAATTGTACGCCCATATGTCCCGCCAAGCCCCCGCACTAATGTCAGGGTCGAAGAGAGAAGACCCGGGGAGACTGGCCATCCAGGGCTCCGGGAGAATACTACTGTCCGGTAAATCCCCACATTTGCATGGGCGCATTAAATGACGAAGAAAGCACAAGATACCCTCCTGAATTCATACACTGCTATGGACCCACCCTCAGGTCCTTAATGGTGAAGAAATATCCCGAAGAGTACACAACTGTAAGTTCCTGAAGCAAAAGCAGAAGCCCCTCTCAAACGGCACACTCCGTGCCCTTTCATCGGCACACTGCCAAGAAAGCCCCAGCGGCACACCCCTGAGGTGCCTCCAGCGGCACACTCCTCAGGTGCCCCAGCGGCACACCGGTAACGAGCCCCAGTGGCACGCTCTTCAGCTGCCCCAGCGGCACACCCTCAGAGTGCCCCCCTCCAACGGCACACTTCTCGTGCCCTTCCAGCGGCGCATCCCAAATGTGCCTTCCATTGGCACGAATCCTTCTGCCCTTCTACGGCACACCTTTGGGCGCCATTCATCGGCACACTTCAATTAGCTCCCAATGGCACAATGTTGCAACCGCCAGAGCGGTACAAACCGGCAAGATATATAACGGTCACTTGAGGGGCCCCTCGGCCAGCAGCGTGGCCATTTCAATGCCAGCTAGCAGCCCGCCATGGTGTCGCCCCCTGATTCGGCCTTGGCACTTTCACCTGATGGTGAGGGGACCGAAGTCAACCGCGGATGGCAGTGCCTTCATGGGATCTAACCCCTCCAACGGCACACCTATAAAAGCCTCTCACGGAGCAGAAAAAATGAGGCATGCGAACACACATACGAAGAGGGCAGCAGTCGAAGGGGAAGGACAAAAAAATAGGTAGAAGAGAGTGGAGAGATTGGGGAGAGAGTGAGCTGCCTGTAGGGTGGAGGGCAAGAATGTGGTGGAGAAGATGATAATTCTCCCCCGTTCCAACTCTCCCCCAGTGTCATTTTCTTTTTTTCGTTTCCTTCTTTTTAGCTTACCTCCTCTTCCCTTTGTTCTGGGGGACATTGTGTTGCAAATGGCCTTAGGGCCATGATTCATGTTATTCGGAGTTCTTCTCTTATGAATGAAAGGTGTCTTTGTTTCCTTCCCTCCCTTTTGTTATGCATGTTGATTTCTTTTAGTCAATGATCTGTGATCTACACCCCTCCTCAACCTTCCAGCTCCTTGTTTCATTTGCCCCTTTATGACACTGATATAGCAAGCCCAACTAGTGAAGCTTCTAGCTTGGTGGAACAAAATTGGTCCCTTCCTCCTTACAGTGGTTCTTGGTAGTTTGATCACCCCTTTTCTTCCTATGGGTTTGTCATAGCCTATTGCCCCATCCAATACTTAGGACCACCCATTGTCCAGAGCATTTTCCCTTCGCCCTTTTTTTTCAAAGCCAATGGCCTAAAGATACCTGTCCAGATCTCCATCGGTACACTCCGCATGCCTTGGCCGGCACACTTCCTTGACTTCCTGGCTGGCACACTCCTTGGTGTCTCCTTTGGCTGGCACACTCCCTACTGACCCGTCCGGAGGTACACTCCTTGGCCATGCCCTTGTGAGCGACGTCACACGGCAGGTCCAGTGGTAGCAACTCCAGGAGGCTCTCAGACCTCGAAGGGCACTTCAGTGAAAGGACCCAATCGCAACTCGTAAGATGAGCTTTCTTACCCCTTATCTCTTCTCTCATTTTTTTCTTCCTCCCTTCTAACAAAACCCCTCATTGTGTATGCGCAGGGTGTGATGAAATCACACATTCCATGGGAGTTGGTAGTGGCTGCATATCGGGGTCTCCCGAATTTTTAGAAGGCCAGGCTAGACGTGATGGAGCTCAGAGTCTTTCTTCGTATCGAGCCAATCAAGCTCGACCTTGCCCTCATCCAAGCATTGCGCGAAAGGTGGGATCCAATGAGTCGTGCTTTCTTGATGCCTTGGGGGCACATGGTGCCCAGCCTGGAAGATGTGGTCCAAATTACGGGCCTGAAAGTGGATGGTGAGGCGCTGACTGGCATTACGTACTCCGACTACCGAGAGGCTACCCAGAGGTTGCTAGGAGTGGACCTGCATGATCGTAAGAATAGGTCCGTAGCCAAGACGCCTATTATGGAGACGTTGGGGCTTACTGACATTCCTTCTTGTGCTGACGAGTCCTTGGAGGAGTTCATGGAGAGGACTGAAAGAGAATGTTGTGCTGTCTACTGTGTAGATGCGAGCATTTGGGAGAGAGCCAACAAAGATTTGAGGAGATTCATCTTCTTCTTGTTGGGGAAACTGTTGCTGGGCTCGAAAGGAGACAACATTCATTGCCGCTTCTTAGAATTCTTGGTAGACCCTGAGAAAGTGGGACGATACGCCTAGGGAGCAGCCATGTTGGCGCATCTATTCGTGGGTCTGTCTGAAAGGGCAGACATAGAGGTAACAGTGAGTGGTTTCACACCGTTCATCGAGGTATCCCTCCTATCCTTTTTCTTTTCTCTTTTTTGTTTAACGACACACGATGGTGCAGTTGTGGAGCTATTATTACCTCCCAATGGGAAAGGCTCGTCACTGGCGTCTGTTGGGGGTGCCGTTGGCGAGGCGGTGGCAACCCATCATGAACCCAGCCCCTCTATCCTACCAGCTGATGGTGTTAAGACGCGAGTTGCAAGAGTTCACCGCGGCGATGGTGGTTATTATTCCATCATCTCTCTCTCTCCCCTTTTTTTTATTTTTATTTTATTTTTTTAAAGAAGATGTGTGTGACCTGACCTAGGTGGTCTGGAGGCCTTATGCGGGTATGACCGACACCGATCAGCCATGGGTCATAACTAACCATGCCCGGTTCGGACGCGACCTCTGGATGCACTGTTTGAACGAAATCGAGTCACTTCGGCTATGATTGGCCATGAGGACCCTAGGGCTCGCCCAGGAATGGGTGGACATGACTACAACACCACGTGTTGGGAGGAAGACGTGTGGGCCGGCTACCTCCGTTGATTGGCGAGTGCGGTTCCCCGAGCAATATGAGGACTGGCAACAGGGCGGTATTCCCATGGAGTCGCATGCTCAAGACAGCGAGGATTATCTGAGCCTTTATAAGGCGATGTATGCAGAGCGACTTCATCCGGAGGGGACTCTGGAGATATATATATATATATATATATATATATATATATATATATATATATATATATATATATATATATATATAACCTATGTCCTGGCCACAGGATGTTCATGACACTATGATAGCGAACCTGCAAGCTCGCCTGATAGGCACGGAGCGGCAGTTACATGACACTCGCGTAGCCTTGAGTTCCTTGGTAAGCCTATATACACACGGTCATAGACCAATATTCATTGTGCTAGGTCCTCAGTGTCACCTTACGTGTGTTGCAGCGCGCCCAGCTTGATGCGGATTCCTCAGTAATGGGGGCGGATGGTGTTTCTTCCAGTTTTTGGATCCCCACTTCCGAACTTGATTTGCTTCATGAGCAGCTTGCTCATACTACGCAGCGAGCCGCGGAGGCAGAAGGAATGCTCTCCGCACAGGTGAGAGTCTCGCCACTGAATTTCACTTATCCGTGCCTCCACATATCTGAGATGACGGTTATGGCAGATAAAAGAGGTGCAAGATGCACTTGCCCGCATTGCGCAGGGGGGAGCCAGAATAGCGGAACTGGAGGAAGAGTTGTGACATCGCACAGAAGATGGCTCTTCTCGGGACGCCGTGGAGCTGAGGATTACCCTTCAGTTGGAAAGGGAGGACAGAGAGAGGGAACGCGCGGAAAGGGAAAGAACCACCGAAAGAGAGAGAGAGATGACAAATTGGCTGAGAGGGAGGAGCGTAGGGCCATGGAGCTCCAACTGTTTGAACTCCGAACCAGCCTCGGTCTTACTGAACAGTGGCTAAGAGATGGTGACGAGCACTACCAAAGAGCACGAGAGCGTGACTTTCGTGTTAGTAGTTTCTTTGTCGCCCCTGTCGATCGACGGGGAGCAGAGACGGGAAGAGGGGTACAGAGTAGTAGAGGCTCCACCTTGCATGGTTTGGCAACACCCTCCAGAGTTCCTCGCCTGGGGAGTGGAGAAAGGGGTAACACTGAGAGAGAGGATGGATGTAAGACCTGTGTCTTAAGCGGATCCTTAGTGGTTCGGATCTAGGCTTTGTCCTGATCGTTTTGGCTATTTTTACGGATTTTTAGGATTTCGTTTGGCATTTATTGGATTTTGTTTAAGATTAATGGCAATTAGAGTTGATTTTTAATAATAATAATATATATATATATTTATCTCTCTCTCCCCACCGATTTCTCTCTCCCTCACTCGTTCTCTCTCTCACCCTCTCTCTCTCCCTCACGTGATCTCTTTCTCCCTCTCTCTCGGATTCGGCGCTGTGGGCCGCGGATCGGGGCTTGGGAGGTTTCATCGGAACCGGCTCATGGCGAGGAACGCGTAGGCGCTGACCTCGTTGCGATTCGTCAGGCGTGGAGACAGGAAGGGGCGAGAGGAGCCGCGGTGACCCTTTGCTTGCATGTGGCCCAAACTCGGTTTTCGTCGCGATTAAGGTAGGGGGATGGAATCCTTGTCTCGCTAGGATCGCATTGGCATAGCATGCACGCCCATCCGACGTTGTTTTCTTCAATTTCCATGCAAAATTTCATGTTAGGGTAATTTAGGCTAAATTCTTTAAAATCACTCCATGGGCATTGTTTTTATGTTTTGATGCATGCTTTAGTTGTAGAATGTTGTGGTGTGGTAGGTTTTATAGTTTTTCTACGTTTCCCCGTCGATCCGGCTCGACCGGGAGGGGGCTTGGTTTTAAGCATTCCAGTTTTAGCTCCCAGTCGGTGTGACGGTCCTACCAGGAACCGTCACACGTGTAACGGCCCTCATGAGACGCGTTACAGCACTGTAACGGCCCTGCGAGGGGGCGTCACAGTGTGTGTAACGGTCAGGCCCATGACCATTGCACTCCTTTTGACTTCCATTGACTTCGTGAGGCAGTTGTCCTGACGGCCTGTCGGGCGGCTGTCAGGGTGCCGTAACGCGCCTCATGGGACGCGTTACGCCCGGTGCAAACTGCGGTTGCAGTTTTTGTCTCGGGTGGCTGTAATAGCCAGGGTCGAGCGCGTTACAGTTCATGTAACGCACCACACCCCGACCGTTACACACTGTAACGCGGGTACTGTAGACTGTTAGATTCCCTGGGGTTTTCAATAGCCATCTGCTTATTCGATTCCAATAGAGTTGCTTCCACTTCCTTGTGATGGAACCACTAGTCGTAGCCTAGCGACCGAGCATGTCGTCCCACCCGGGAGAGGTGGAGGGGTGTTCCCATTGAACGGTTTGTAAGCTAGTTACCGTGGGCCCCTACGGTTACTGTTGCGTCCAACGGGGGGGAACTAGCTAGAGGCCTGGCTCTAGGCAGGAGTCAGTCTGTGCACACATGGTCGGAGACTTGGACTGACACTGACGAGTGTCGCTTTGACTAGTACTTTGTTTGGTCCTGTTACGCCTCCCGCTTGTAGTGAGCCAGACTTGCGAGTTGCCGAGACGCAGTGTAAGTCGTCAGGGGACGCATCTGGTCTTGTTCTTCTAGTGGGTTGTTCCGTCTCTCACTTCACTTGGTCAGTGATTGTTTATTCTATTGGTATATTTATTTTCTGTTGTTATTTATTTATTAAATTGTGCATCTGCCTTATTATTAAAATGCATGCTCTAATTACTTTTATATTTGCCTGCTTAGT
>JAHNEJ010001273.1:0-62398 GCA_022559845.1 Amorphophallus konjac | reverse complement strand
CGATGGGGTCGAGTTCCTCCCACCCGGGGAGAATTGATGGGGACATCAACGACAGCCCGCTCACATTGTGTTTGCATTTCCGTCCTTTTATATTTGTATGTATACCCTTGTGATATATGGGTACACAATAGTAGGTCTTAGTGGGTTTATTTGCAAAGGGCCATTGGGTATTTTTGCAAAAGTGCATGTAGGCCCTGTAGGGGCCCCCTCCCTCCTCCTTATTGGTCCACTTGGACTCCCGGGCCCAAGGTGGCTGGTCCATGGTCCAACCTTGGACTTGGACCTAAATTTAATTAAAGAAGACAATTCCAACTTTCCTTCTTAAAGGGGGGAGGGCGAACCTTGTAGTTTATTGGGATTTATTGTGGTTGTTCAAACCACATCCCAGCCCTTCACTCATCAACCCTTGATCCAAGGGTCTAGAAGTAGTTAGAGACCTAGCCTATATAATGTTGTATTTTTCATGAGAAATTCAATGGAAAAATCAGAATTTTTGTGAATGCCTTGAAGCTTGGTGTGCCCCTCTCTCCTCCCTTGCTGTTCATCCTCCCCCAACCCCAGATCTAGAGTGGATTCTATCTCCTTCCTCCCCTCTCAACCTCCGATGATCGTCTGTGCCGCCGCCGCCGCCGTTCGTGACGCCTTCGAGCCGCCACAGGATCGTCTTCGGTTTCCTATCCTGCTAGACAGAGGTGTGGTTCATGAATTCCTGAAGCCAACCACGAGTTCTGATCGATTTGAAATTTTGAGGGTTGATTCCTATCTTCTAACCCCTTCTCCACAAAAAAATCCAGGTTCAAAAGCCACCGTTTCATATTGTTTCCGCTTCATTCAACTCTCAATCTCAGATCTATTCTGTCACTATCTACAGTGACAGTAGCCCCGAGTTCTCCACCTTCGACCACCCTTTTGATTTTTGTTAGACCTCCCACTTTAACTGTGTGTTCTGTCCATCGTCCCCTACCACCACAATTTTTCTTAAATTTTTATCATCCTTCTACCTATTTTTAAAAATTCATGTTCTACCAGAGCTACAGTACTTTCAGTCAGATCCCAGATCCGACCTTTGTCTAGTAAACAAATCCCAGAAAATCATAGACACATCCAAACATGTTTTTCCAAACCAATTTGGCTGTCTTCCCAACTCCATTGCCAACAACTTCTCTGAAGAACACAACCCCAGATTCGGACGTCTACCTCACGGTCAAAGGCAATCTACAGTCAAGTTCTCTGCAGGCCGGAGTCTTCGGTTGCTGTACAACAGGAGATTGAAAAATCCATAAGTCAAGATCCGAGCAGATCCAGGCCAGATCTTTTGGCCTAGGTTTAAGAACTTCAAGATAGCTTTCAACGGCGCCAGTCTCGTGTCGATCCGACATCGGGGCTGATCGCAACGTTCATTCTCGCCGGAGCGCGCGCTGCAAAACAGCAACCACCAGTCCGTGGATAGCAAACCTGACGGGTGCCGATCGGAGCCGCCCGACCTCCGGGCGACGTTCCAGCGTGCCGCCAGCCCGGGGATCGCTTCCACCAGTGTCCCCACCATAGTGGTGACACTGGGTCCTACACGGCCCCTCCGGATAGCACGTGGGCCCCACCGTCGCTAGTTCGGGTGCTACCGAAGCTACGCGGAAAGCCGCCCGTCAACCCGTATTCGGTCCTCCCGGGCCCCGTTGTGTCACCCTTTACCTCCCTGTGTGGAGTGGGCATATTTCCATTGCTGTAATATTCATGTATTAACTGTCCCGGGAGCACGAGTTCGGCCGGGTCCGTCGTCCCCACGCCGAGCGCGTGGAGGTATCGCATTTGCTCCCTTACTTGGCATTTTGCTTAATTTTCATATATACTTGTTTATGCCACTGCTAGAGAGCATGTTTTAGGACCTAGCTCGCTATAATTTCATATCACCGCTGCTGCGAGAGAGTGAGCGAGACCGTCCCGTGACCCGATCCGGGCCCGAAAGTGCGAGCCGACCACCCTAGCTCTTGTCGGTTTCTCAACCGCGCACGTCCGACGCTGCCCTCATCAAGGGACGATCACGAGCTTGTCGTGTCCGTGTCTCGTCCCGCGTCACAGCACCTGCCTCGCCTCTTGGCGCCTGCTCCGCAGCAGTGACTCGCTGCTCCTCCCCTAGCGTGGCGAAGAAGCCACTAGCGGCAAAGCGACCGGACTGACGGAGTCGCTCCCCGAACTCTCGCGCTCTCTCGTAGCGCGTCTCCATCCCTCCTAGCCTCTGCACGACGGCCTGAAGGCCCAGCTGGAGCTCCCTCACTTGGGCCTCCAAGGCCCTCCTCTCGGTCTGATCCCGCTGACGCTCGGACCTTCTCTGGGCTTTCTCTCTCTCTGCCTCTCTCCTCATCATCTGCAGAAGAACCCTTAACTCCAAGATGTCTGGAGAAGGCCTCTCCTCACCACGATGCCGCAGCTCAGCTACAGTCGCCACCCAGGCATCACGCTCCTCTTCCGCCCGGGTCGCGCGGGCCACTGCACCGGCAAGTTGTTCCCGGAGGGAGGCAATCTGGAGAAAAGGGGCCGAGGAACTGGAAGATGCGCCACCAATCATCCCCGCCGTCGCTGTCTGCTGGGCACGCTGGAACAAAATAAACAACGGCCGTCAGTGAAACTCCAAAATCTGAAGATAAAAGTGCGGTACGTAACTTACCAGGAGCGACAGCTCATGTTGAGCGACGGCCAACTGCCGCCTAGCCTCTGACAGTTTGGCGCGCGAGCCGCCGATGTCACGCATGTCCCCAGCTTGCGGAAGCCCCGCATAACTCTCTCTCTTCCGCCGCAGGAAGTCGATGCTGTCCTGCACCAATACACTCCCTTGCTGTCCAGGGAGAGGTACGTGCCAGTCCTCGAGCCTCGCCTTGCCGCGACTCTCCCTCCTAACGCGGCTCGGCTCGTCCGCACTCGCCCACTCATCGGCCAGGCCCAGGGTCGTCGCCATGTCCTGCACCAAGGAAGGAGGACCTCGCATCATAACAAAGAACGTGTCTCCTGTCTAGGACGCGTCCATCACTTGAGTGCAACACTTGCCAAACCCTTTCCCCCTCACACGCCTTGCTTCAAAACTCAAAATGGATCAAAGAGGAAGAGATTGGAGGACCTACCAGACCGTGTTCACCTCCCTCCGCGACATCGGGCCCCTCGGGTCCCTCGGGGGCCCGAAGCGGCCCTTCCTCCTCCATGGACGCCGTTTCGTTCTCTGGCGCGTCCCTCCTTGGGCGAGGGGTCCCGCGTCCCTCTCCACCTTCACCATGGTCGGGCCCACCGAACTCCATCGATCAAAAGAGGAGGAAGACGAAAAAGGGGGCAAGCGAGTTTCGACGGAAGGCGGGCTCGTTTGCGGGTAAGGCACGGGAGAAGAAAGGCCACCTGGCGCTTTAAATTCGAATTCAAGGATTAAGATGCATCCTCGCGCCTGGACGCGCCCAAAAGGGAGAAAGGAACATAATCCCCCCGTGCAAAGTAGTTCCCTTCTGTCCAGGGCAAAAGTCTCGTGAAGCGTAAACAACGTGGTGCAAAAGAAAGTGCGGGAAAGAAAAGGGCACGCCACACGAAATCCATTTCATATAATAGTCAAAGTACATCATACAGTGAGAAGGGTGACGTGTACAAGCAACTCTCTAACTCTTGCTGCCACCCTCCTGGTCATCTCTCTCCTCCCTCCTCTGCCGGGGATCCCTAGGGGGCCTCTGCGAACTCTAAGAAGCCGTGCTCGCCTCGCCCTGAGGTGGCACTCCAGCCTCGAAGGCGTGACGACGATCCTCGGCCGAAGAAACTAGATAGCTGCCCATGGAAAAAGAACCAGACTGACGAAGTCGTGCCCCGCGTTCCTTCACCCTCTGGTACCGCTCCTCGCTCTCCCGAAGCCTCCCCTCCGCCGTGCCGAGACTCAATCGGAGCTCCAGCAGCTGGGCCTCCGGAGCCCTCCTCTCGAACTGATCCCGCTGTCGCTCCTCCCTCTCTCTCTCTCACCGCCTCCCTCCTCAACAGCTCGAGGGCGATCCGCAGATCCAGCACGTCACGAGGGAGCTCCTCAGCCTCCCGTCGACGCTCCTCCTCCAGCTCCACAATCCGGGCGTCACGCTCCGCCACCCGAGCATCGCGCTCCTGCTCGGCACGAACAGCACGCGCCAGGGCCTCTCGGACCTCGGCCACCTGTCAAAGCACGCATGCACCGTAAGAGAACAGTGATAAAAGGAGAGCAGCCAGAAGGAGAGTCGAGGTCAGGCAAACGCTCACTCGAGCCTCGCGGTCACGCTCGGCCTCCTCAGCCTGAGCCACCGCATACGCCAGCTGCTCCTGGAGGGCAGAAACCTTCGGAGGAGGGCCCCGCGAACTGGAACCCGCTCCACCAGCCATCCCGGCTGCCGCTATCTGGTGGGCCCGCTGAAACACAGAGCGAACGACATTTAGAGGCCAAGTATCAAAAATTCAGGTCACAAAAAATGCATCGCATAAACTCACCAGGATCTCCAACTCCTGTCGGATGGCCACTAACTGCCGCCTGGCGTCTGCCAGCTGGGCCCGCAGGTCGGCGATCTTGTTGCCACGAGCATCCTGCATTGCACATAAGTTAGTGCCACATGCATATACATATAGAAGGGTGAAGCATTTTCATTTCACTTACCCCTGCCATACCACCAAGGAAGAGGCGGTCCCCGTATGTAGCCCGGTACCGTCTCAGGTAATCAGTACTGTCCTGTACATGGGACACCACTGGGACCCCGCGCTGCTGCCAGTCCTAGTACTATGCTGGGAAGCGCGTACGCCAGTCCACAATCTTCGCCTTCCCCTTGGTCTTCCGCCCGATGCGGGCCGGCTCATCTACATCAACCCACTCCTGGGCTAGCCCCAATGTCCTCATAACCAGCCTCAGCCGAAGCGGCTCGATCTCGTTCAGGCAATGGACCCACACGTCCCGCCTGAAACGAGGAAGACCCGCTACAACCCAAGGCTGGCCAGCGTCGCCCATG
This sequence comes from Amorphophallus konjac, assembly GCA_022559845.1. NCBI lineage: Eukaryota > Viridiplantae > Streptophyta > Magnoliopsida > Alismatales > Araceae > Amorphophallus > Amorphophallus konjac. Next base: position 57,416 of record JAHNEJ010001273.1, on the reverse strand, counting down.
CCCAGGTAGGGTCTCCACACCACCTGCATCACCATACATACATCATGTTAGTTACCATTCAGTCACATGCATAAACACAAAAAATCATATGCATCATACCATGGCCTCGGGATACTCGCTTAGCTCCCGATGAAGTGACGCCAGCTGGTAGCTGTGTGGTGCCGCTACCACGACCAGCCTCCACTGTCGCGCTAGAGGAACGGCTCTCATGTTCCCCTGCCTGGCCCTCCCCATCGGGAAGTAGTAATAACTCCACACCTGCATCCATCATACATCTTTAGCACGAGTGATTGCATATTTAACTACGGTAAAATGCATAAATAAATTGTGTACCTGGAGAAAAGGTGCGAAGCCGCTGACTGTCGTCTCCCTCTCTGAAGTCTGGGAGAGATCAGCAATCAAATGGGCAAGCAGAGCCGCTCCCCACGCGTAGTGCCCCACTCTGTCAAGGTCCGCCAGGATCCCAAGGAAGCGGCAGTGGATGCCATCCCCCTTCGTCCCCAGCAGAAGGCGGCCCAAGAAGAAGAAGAGGAACCTCCGGAGGTCTAGATCCACCAGCTCCCGCTCGCTCGGGTCCTGGGTAAAAGCTGCGCGGGCGTCTCTCTCCAGTCGTGCCAGAAACTCCGCTCCATTCTCGCTAACCCGCTGGCGTGGGTCACCGAACCCAAGTGCCTCCATGATCTCCACTCGACCGACTACCCTGCTGTCTCTATCAGTCACACTCGTCTCCAACCACAGCAGGTCCAAGGCACTCTCTCGGTAGTCAGGGTAGGTGACCCCGCTCACTGCCTCGCCGTCCACTCGTAGCCCGGTGATCCGAGCCACGTCCTCTAGTGTCGGCACCATGTGCCCCCAGGGCATCAGAAATGCCCAGCTCGGCGCGTGCCACCGCTCCTGCAACACCTAGATAAGAGGAAGGTCGAGCCGGAAGGGCTCGATCCTGAGAAAGGGTCCAAAACCCAAGGCATCTACACGCGCCCTCTGGAAGTCGGGCAGTCCCCGGTACGCAGCCACCACTAGAGACCAGCTGATCCGGCTCTTCATCACCCCCTGCACACCACAAAACAAACAACACATCAGAATCATGATAAACAAATAACAATGTACATAACATTTATTTTATTTATCTATATACATATATATACTTTTTTAGAGGCGTCCAGCCTCGTGGACGCCTCCCTCTTTTTTTATTTTTTTCCTATTTTTAACACAAAAGACAAAAAAATGATAAGTAAATAAATAATAATATATATTATTTTGGAGGCGTCCAATGCCCTGGACGCCTCCTTATGTTTTTAATTTTAGTTTATTTACATAATAACCCAAAATAAATAAATAAATAAATAAATGAAAAAAGAAGATGTGGAGGCGTCCAAGCCCCTGGATGCCTCCTTCCCCCGCTCCCCGGTCTTCTCCATACAGCCTCTCGTCCGCCCATTTAGCCTAAGAAACCAACAAACTGAAGTTCTGAAGGGGCTTACCGGATCGTGCTCGTCCTCCCCCACGTGGCCAGCACCCGCAGGGCCCTCCACGGCCAGGATAGGTGCCTCCGCAACGATCTCCTCCTCCACGGCAATCTCCTCCGCCTCGGCAGCCTCCTCGGCATGATCTCTCCACCCCCTCGAATGACGAGCTCGTCGTTTCCGCCTCCCCCCATCCTGGCTCGGGCCTCCTTGCTCCATTGGGACTGGGAATGGGTTTTCTGGAATGGCCGGATCGTCAGAATGAACAGTGTAAGTGAGCAGGGGGTGAGGCCCCCCCTATATATAGAATCAACTTCCTTTGGGGCGTCCAGGCGCCTGGACGCCCCCACCTTTTTTGTTTTTTTTCAAAAGAATTCAAATTTTAGGGGCGTCCAGGCGCCTGGACGCCCCCAAGATAAAAAACAAAAAAAAATTAATAAAAAAACTTAGGGGCGTCCAGGCCCCTGGACGCCCCCAAGATAAAAAACAAAAAAATTTTAATAAAAAAAACTTAGGGGCGTCCAGGCCCCTGGACGCCCCCAAAATTAAGACAAAAAAACTCGAAATAAAAGAACTTAGGGGCGTCCAGGCCCCTGGACGCCCCCATAATAAAATTTTTGAAAAAAAATAATAATAACCAAAAATACAAAAAAAGAGAGATGAGTGTACAATCCAAGCAAAAGCACAAAATAAAAATAAAAACACAAAGAAAAATGAAAATCACAAAAATAATAATTAGGGGAACAGGGGTCCAAAACATCCAAAAGCCACACTTTATTCCATGAGAAAGCCGCATGAGCTAGATCAGGGGCTTAGGCGCCTTAGGCCTTAACTTCCCCAGTTCGGTTACATAAGCCCTCCAAAGCTCGCATTTCTCCCCCACATGCGCTAAGGCTTTTCCCGCAACGCTCATCTTCCAAGGCGCTTTAATAGCCTTCGCTTCCTTCGCGTCCGCTTCCGTGCCTAACTCCCTCTTCTTCAAAGGAACGATCCCGGTCAGTGATGAGAACGAGTGGCGTGGAAGGCCGATCTGGAGGCAGCACCGATGCGCGTTGTAAAGGACGAACTCGGTCGCGCCGATCAGTTGGAGCTCGGCTCCGGGAGAAGGCCTCATGAGAAGTTCAAGAGAGAAGACATGCAGGAGCACAAGTGAAGAGAGTTTGTGCCATGATTCGAAAGTGAGACCGCCAGTCTTCATGCCTCTTCAGCCATGGAACTCGATTCGCCACGGTGCCACCGAAGCCTAATACGTCGGCTATGTGATAAAGGGGGCTTTGTTGAAAGAGCTTCGAACCGGTCGGCATCCCCTCACGGTGGTCGAACTTGAAGTGCAAGTCAATCCAGCAGTTCAAAACAAGTGCGCAACCATAAGGAGGCTTACCCATGCTCGAGGCAGTAAGGCCGCTGTAAAGATAGGCAAGGACGGCCGGCCCCACCCTCTTGCCGCTCCAAAACCCGTGGATAGCATTCAGTTGGTCCTCCTCCATTATGTTGTCGGCATAAGGAAACAGAAGAGCCCCCGTCAGACAGATGGTAAAACCTTTCATGACTCCTTCCAAGTGTTCATCATCTGGTGAGCCTTTCAAGGCATCCATGACCCATACCGCGAGCCTTCGCAAGTCGATTCCCTTTTGAGTGCGGACCTTTCTGACTGCGTCGGGCAGCATGAAGCTTCCAAGGACGCTCTCGGAAGTCACCTTTGTCAACATCCGCATCGGCTTCGTCTTCCCATCACTCTTGAATTTCTTCAGTCCAAGCAGAAGCTCCACCTCCTCGAGGAGAATGGTCGCCTCGAACGTGGGGAAGATGAAAGTGTGGGTCTGGGGATGCCAGATCTCCACTAATGCGCCCATAGCTGCCCAGTCCATGCGGATTCTTTCGTAGTGCTTGGCATGAATAAGGAGCCCCTGAAGATGCCACTTCGAGAGTATAGCCCTCATGCCAATGGAGATGTTAGAAGTTAGCTCTGAGAGCCATGGCAGTTTTGAAAACTTCCTCGGGCCCGGAAAGAGCGGATACGGCTGGAAAGAAAAAAAAAGAAAGGAGGGAAAGTGAGAAGAGAGTTCATGCAGTAAAATTTGAAATAAATCAATTTACCATATGTGACTGGATCGCCCCACTCAAATGACCCTCGAGGTCGGAAAGTCGCCTGATCTCACTACTAGGCCTGCCCCTCTTCATGACGCGGGAAGACTCTCCTTCCATCCCGAAGTCCCTAGACCCTCCTCTTCTCCTCCTCTTGAATTTTCAAAATCCCCCTTTGGTGCATTTGAATAAACTAGCCTATGGGGTGGTACTTATAGGAAATGGGAGGTGCTACGAGACGGGACGTCTCACATGTGTGGTTAAGTCATGTTTTGTCCTTGTACTGTGGTACGATTCTGTGATATTTTTGTGCTTTCTGATGTATTTAATCTATGATGGTCTGTGCAGGTTTTGCCAACGGACGCTTTTCACGCTATCCTGTACGCCATCCTTTAATGTTTGGTCCTCCGTGTCGTGCATCGTACTATACGATATTTACGCTATTAGAACATGTCAAGGACCTTACGACCTGAACAAATCTGGGATTTGAGTTACCCTTTAACAAAAACAGTGATGATTCCAGAAGAATTTGGGTTGCATGGATAGGCCGTTAGCTGGTGATAGCGTGGGGATGACGGTTCCATTCGGTGAGTTGGTGCGTGGACAAACGGGCCCCGGCTCAGTATCGGCTCACCGAACTGGTATCCTGACCCATTCTTAACGAGTTGATAATATTATCATTGGCTATTTTCTATTTTAGTTTGTTTTAATTTTTCTTTAAACCCAGCATGCATTCATATAGGACTTTGAGTCTATTGCGGAAAATCACTAAAGTAATTCGATTGCGAAGGTCGCTGTGCTTAAATTCCGATAATATGAGATATTCCATTCCGAATGAAGTACTAAGTTTTCTTGAGACAGCCCCACGCTGTTCTTCCAAAGGAGACCCTTGTTTGGATTGATCCTCAAATATTCCTTTACTTTTTGCTCCGTTTGACCCATCTTGGCCGCAGCACTTCCACATTGGCTGGTAACCGCTCCCCAAGGTGAAACCTGCAGGTTTACGACCCAGGTACTTTCACACAGAGAAGATGGTCCCCTTTTTTTCTACTCGTGCCTAAGCGCACATCTTCTCCTTCCTTGTTTGATTTCCGTCCAAACAATTGTTGAATTCGAAAGACCTTCTCCCAGGTCGTCTCGTTGAAAACTCTAAAAACATTCCAAAAATCGTAATGTTGAAAGCGTGTCTCATCACACCTAGGCATCTACTTTTTAGTCTATTCTCACTCCATTCCATTCCACTTCAATGCCATTCCACTACGTGTCACTCCCTTGCAAAGTAGACGCCAAGGCGGGGCAGCTGTAGACACGCCATTCTTGACATTACAGTGAGTAAATCTCATATTACACTATGATACCCCAAGGCGGACTTCACTTTTTTTATTACTCTGGTGATTTCCTATTTTTCTAAAATTTTTCACATTTTTTTGAATTTTTTCGTGAAAAATCTTGGAGGTGTCCAGGAGACTAGACGCCTCCAAAAATTCATATATATAAAAATAATAAAAATAATAGGAAAATCATGGAGGCGTCCATGCGCCTGGACGGCTCCATAAATAAAAATAATAAAAATTAGAAAAAAAATCATAGAGGCGTCCAGGCCCCTGGACGCCTCCATAAAAACGACAAAAAATAAAAAAAATAAATAAAAATATTTTGAAAGCGTCCAGGAGGCTAGACGCCCCCATGATTTGGCTCGCGGGCGTCCCTGGCCACTGCCCGACCGTTGCTCGGCCTTTCGTTTGAAAGAAATCCAAATTATGGAGGCGTCCTGGCCCCTGGACGCCTCCATCACACAGCTCACGGGCGTCCCTGACCACCGACTGACCGTTGCTCAGTCTATCGTTTGAAAAGAATCCAAATCATGGAAGCGTCCAGTCCCCTGGACGCCTCCATCATCCAGCTCACGGGCGTCCCTGACCACTGCCCGACCGTTGCTCGGTTTGTCGTGTGACAAGAATCCAATTTATGGAGGCGTCCAAGCCCCTGGACGCGTCCATCAATCAACTCACGGGCGACCCCCGGCCACTGCCCGACCGTTGCTCGGCCTGTCGTTTGAAAAGAATCCAAATCATGGAAGCGTCCAGCCCCCTGGACGCCTCCATCATCCAGGTCACGGGTGCCCCTGGCCACTGACTATCCGTCAGCCGGTCAGATTGTCATTTGAAAAGGATCCAAGTAATGGAGGCGTCCAGGCCCCTGGACGACTCCATCTTCCAGAACTCTATAAATAGGGGCCTACCCCCCCTCGGTTCGGGGTCGAAAAAAAGAGCGCCGGGAGGCTGTCGGATTCCATTCCTAACCCGTGGGTGTTTTGTAGGTGAGGTTCTGCCGGATTCCTTGGTGCCCGTGCTCGCAGGAGAAAGGCCGTCTTCTCCCGTCGCGCTCCCACGTCATCCCTACGCTACCGAGGCTCCACCGGATCTCGCCATCGGCCATCCAATAAGCCATTCTCCTCTCTTTTTCCTTAGATATCTTGCATTCATCATATCGCATTTTTCACCCCCTTTTGGGGGAGTCTCTTCCTGTTCCTACGTTGGTATAATCACCATCCATCATAAGCATTTTCCTCCTACTCGTGTCCGAGAGGGGTTTAAAAGACAACACCAACCAGGTGTGTGTCCGGCCGTCATTTCGTTACTTGCATCGCTAGAATTGATTGTTGCACCTTCGTCTTTCTGATCCACTTGTTATTTATTTTTCATTGTTTTGCAAGGGTACCCAAGGAAAGCCCTCCCCGTCGGCCGGCCGAAGGGGGAGGAAGAAGCAACCCACCATTTCCCGCTCTCGATGATTCACAGTTTCCGTGCCTCGTGCCAGGTACACGCGATCATTTCTTTTCATTGAGGTAACCCCTCTGGCGATCACATCCCTTTGGCATCCTACGTATGCTCTTTTCTCTGTTGACATGTTGCATGACCCCTTCCCATATTAGCTTTTAGTTATTGCGAGTTTTTAGCCTGTCGCTCGCGTTTCTCGTTCCCTTTTGAGTGGATCTCCATTCGGCAGTCCACACCGGGGAGACTACTTCACTGGTTCCACCTTGGGATTAATGGCCAAGATGTGCTGGGTCACCTCGGGGCTGAGCCCGGGCATTTCTTTGTAGTTCCAAGCAAAGCAATCCTGGAATTCTTGCAGCAGCTTTATGTATTGTTCTCTCTCATGAAGGGGCATAAGAGCGCTTAGAAAGGTCGGCCTGGGGTCGCCTTCTGTGCCGAGGTTGATCTCAATCAATTCGTCGACTGTAGCCTGGCCGCCATTTTCAATTTCCGGCGGGGCTGGCGACAAATCGACAAAGTCTTGATCTTCATTGTCCTCGGGCTCGAGGATGCCATCCTCCCCTTCTTGTTCCTCATGACTGGGCGCAGAGGTTGCATTCACTGCGCACTCCCCCTGGACCGTAGCCGCCGGGTCCGCGGGGTCCGCTGGTGCAGAAAGGCACAGGGCCACCTCGGGGTCTTCTGTGTACTCATCGTAGACGGCTCCGACGGGGGCTGGGGTAGCCGCATCTTCAGGGGCCTGGTACTGGATGGATACGGTATAGGCTCCTGCTCCGGGGCTATCCGCCACGTGGGGGCGTGGCGGGGCTACCACATAGTCTCCCATCCTGAGCTCGTCCCTATTGATGAGGTCTTGAGCAATGTCTTTGAAGACATAGCAGTCTTCGATGGCGTGGCCCAGCATCTGGTGGTAGGGACAAAATAGTGGGTCCCTACTCCTTCGGGTGTCCTACGGCCTCTTGGGCCTTGGGAGGGTGAGCTTGCCGTAATAGCAGGCCCAGTCAAAGATACCTCGAGTCTTCTCCCTTGGGAAGGAGTAGGGCTTCTGCAGCTTCTCCTGGAGCGTCAGGTCTCGTCTGGCTGGCCGCCCGGTCAATGGGCTTGCCGTACTTCTTGCTTCTCTTCTCGACAAGGCGAAGGTGTCCGGACTGGTGCCTCGGGGCCGGGGCAGATAGCCATCCCATGGGGGGAGAGAACCCTGGATCAGGTCGGCCACTAGCGCGGTCAGCTCAGCCAGCCGTGCCTTTAACATCCCGATTTCCCGCTGCTGCCTATGGTACAAGACGTACATGACGGGGTCGTATCGAGGGGGATTCGGAGCACGGCTCATGCTATTGCTCCTTGCTTCGACAGTAGGCCGGAGGGGGGGCGCCTCAGCGGTGTGCCCCTCTAGGGTCAGTCCCTCATAGAAAGAGGGGGTCTTCCCCATGCAGCGGCGAATAGGGTTCCAAAGGAACACTTCTTCGTCTTGTGCCTCCTCAATCGGAGAGCTGAGATCTACATCTTGGTGGGCTTCCAGCAAATTTGCAGTTTTCGCGGGGTCGTCGCCGGGCAAGGCCGAAATTGATATCACGTCAGCTTCGTAATAATCTTCTATTGAAAAACCCAGACCGGGGTGCTTGGTAATTTGCAGCAACCGCCGATCCAGGTTTGGTGGGTTCCACATCTTTTCAAATATTTTCTTCCGGCTGGAGGGCTGGTATGGAGGAATCTTCTGCTTTCTGACCATTTTGGCTGCCTGGTCAGTCAGGTGAGGAAGTCCTGCAATAGGGACGTGCGGGTCATGGAGCTCGTCAGGGAACCGGCAATCGTCATCCTCCCTGATTGGCTTCTCCCCGGCAACATAAAAGATAGTAGGCGGGCCTTCAGGGTTAGGCACCTCGAAGGTCCTCAGCTGCTCGGCTGCTTGGCATTCTATTTCTATTACAGGCTTGACGATCCCTGGCGGGACCCTGACATCTTCTAGCAGGTCTTCGAGGCAAGGCGCCCCCGGTGTAGGGTAGATGGTGAGAGGAGCCGCCTTGAATACTCCTCCTTCTTGTGCAATGAATGGTACATGTGGAGGAGCCACATAGCCCGGGGGTGGCGGAGGGAACCAGCCACTTGATTCCAATTTATTCTTCCCTTTGTCTTTGGCCGCTTGAGGAGCTTGCTTTGCCTTTTCTAAGTATAGGTTAGCATCTGACAAGTGACACTCGAACACCTCGAACGGGTGGAGGTCGGCGAAGATTCTGACTTCCCTCCCCTCGCAAGGGTATTTGATGCATTGATGCAAGGTGGAGGGCACCACTCTGTTCTGGTGTAGCCAGGGCCGGCCAAGCAATGCCTTATAGGAGGTGTTGGAGTTGATGACGTGGAACTGGACCTTGGTGGTGAAGTCATCGAAGGTCAAGCTGAACTCTGCGACCCCCATGGGCACCTCACATTTCTGGTTAAAACCAGCAATCTTGACATTTTTAACCTCAATCAGGTGTACATCAAAGTAATGCTTTTGGTACACCCGGTAAGGGAGTATATTCACCGCTGCCCCTGGGTCGATCAAGACCCTGTTGATGGGCTGGCCGTTCAATTGCCCTTTACTGTAAAGGGGTCTGTTGTGACTGCAGGTGGGCAGGAGCATGTCATCTTCTGTGAAGGCCACCGCCACTTCAGGTGGCATTTCTGCCAGGCAAGCTTCAAGGCGCACTGGCGTTTGGAGTGCGGCGATGATGGCTTGCCGTATTTCTTCATCCAGAGACAGCATCTCCCATACGGTAAACCGGGTCGGGATCTTCTTGAGGTGTCTGACTATTCGATCGGCCGCCCGTACCTTGAGTAATTTCATCTCTTCGACCTTGCCGCGCCTGCCCCCATCCTGAGGCTGAGGTGTCAGACCAGGGGATGTCTGGTTTGTGGGTTCTATTGTAGCTTGTTGAGCCGGCGGGGCCTCCTCCTTTTCTTTCATGAATTCGGCGAGGTTTGGGATGCCGTTAAATTCTTCTTCCGGCTGAGGGGGAACCGCCGCCGGTGGAGCTTGGGAACTGCTGACTTCTCTGGTCGAGGGAGACCCCTGGGAGTGCGCCCGCCCGCCTGCTCGGGCTAACAAGAATTCGGCGAATGAAGGGGTGCCTTGGCTCCTGGCCCCTCCGGGGTAGAGACTCGACGGAGGAGGGATCTCGGTGCCCCGGACCTCAGGGTCGGGAACCTGGTATGGTTGTTCTCCCCTAAGCATGATGTTGAGGTTATCCTGAGGAGGGCGCCCCCACTTCCTTCCCGACCTAGTGGCGTGTTGGGAAGTGGAGACTTCGGCTTGATTCACCACTACCGGCTCATGGGGTGGCTCTTCTTCTACCTCTTCCAGGGAGAGAGCGGTGTCGAACAGCATCGTGAGGGTGTTGCAGGCGAAGACGACCTCCTTCTTCTTCTTGCCCCTGGGTCTTCTCTTCTTCTTCTTCTTGCCTGCTGTGGCCAATGGCTACTCTTGAGGAAGCTCACCCCACAGGGGAGGCTCTTTGGCGGCTTCAGCTTCTATTCCCGGAGCCAGCTCGAGCGATTCGAACTCCTTCCAGGGGACATACTCCTTTAGCTCCACGGGCTGGATTTTGGGCTGTTCATAATCTTCAAGCCCATCAATAATAGCCTGGAGTCTTTCAACCGCCGGGCTGGCCTTCTTATACATCCGTAGCGGGACATATCTCTTTTTATTATGGGTGGGCCGCCTCATGACTAGCCGAGGGGCCGTGTCATGGCAAACTGGGCTTGCCAGGGGCGGTGCAGGCAGGGGCGCCGCCGCCCTCGGGTGAATTCCTGGGGTAGGCCGAGGGGCGCGCGCCCTTCTGTTCTTTCTGGGTGCAGCCTGCCAACCTCCTTGGTCTTGAGCTGGGGCCATAATAAAAGTTTCATAAGTGGTGCGGGCGTAGGCCTCCGCCCACTCCTCAGGTAGCTCCTGGTATAATGAGACCATATTGGCGGTGGAGGTTATGCTGGGCAGCTCATGAGGCTGCGGGGGGTCTACTTTATGCTCCCCCATGTCGAGCTCCCCATTCTTGATTAGGGACTCAATAACATCCTTGAAGACATAGCAGTCTTCAATGGTATGCCCGAGCATCCGATGGTATAAGCAGAAGCGCGGGTCATCTTTCTTCTTTAGGTCGCCGGGCCTTTTCGGCTCTTGCAATGTAATTTTGTTGTAGCTAGTTGCCCACTCAAACAGGAGCTTGGATTTGTCTCGGGAGAAGGAATATAGCTTGTTTCTCATCTTTTCCCTTAGTGAGGGGCCCTCCCGCCATTCTGTGGTTCTGGGCAGAGGAAGGTTGGCAGCCCCCTTGGCTTTCTCTTTCTGCTTTTCAAAAGCCTGGAAGTCTAATGTGTGCACCTCAGGGGGAGCTGGCTTCTTCTCGGCCTGTCTGGCTCTTTGGCTTGACATGGCCGGGGTGGAGGAGTATCGGGCCAAAAATGCCTCGATCTCCGCTACCACATTGTTCAGGCGGTCAAATGTCTTGACCTCGGTGCCGATCATCCTTTCCAGGATTTCTTTCTTCAAGTTCTGTTTGCAGATCTGCACCGCATCCTCCTAATGCGGGGGACGCCTGCACCTCATGCTGAGGTTTCTCCATCTCTTGATGTAGTCGAGGGCCGACTCATCATTCTTCTGTCTCGTGGCATAAAGTTCTGCTACAGTGACTTCCCATTCTGCAACATAGAACCTTTCTTTGAACTTCTTTTGCATGTCGGGCCAGTCAGCCACCGACCCGGGTGGCAAGCTGGAGTACCACTCAAAGGCCAGCCCGGTAAGTGTTGGCCCGAAGAACTTCAGGAGGTAAGCTTCATCAGCAGCCAGATCTCCCATGACGTTCACATAATAAGCAATGTGTTCCCTGGGGGACCCTTGCCCGTTGAATTTCTCAAACTTCGGCGGCTTGGTGAAGCCAACCGGCAGCTTCCTTGCGGCATAATGAGCCGGGTAGGGTACCCGGTAGACGTCAAACGGCGTCTGATCCCCTTCGCCCCTCTTGGCCAATTCATATCTATCATCTGCTCCAGCATCAACTGGCTAACTATTGCCGGGTCGACCGGACTCGGATAGAAGTGAGCGGGCTGCGCGCTCGGGGTGGCCAACACAGTCGCCTGGGGGGCCATGGGAGACCCTTGTGAAAGTGAGGCCTGCGGCGGGGCTGATGCCGTGCAGGGTGCCTGCTGCGGGGGCGTGCTTCCGAGGGGGCTGAGAGTTGTTGGGGGAGCTACATCTGAGGATTGCCCCCTGTCCCTAGGTGCTTCGGGTATACCCTCAGTCTGCCAAGACATCGGGGGCGGTGTGTTCCGCTCATTCAGCTGCTTTTTGAGTGACTCAATTTCCTGCTGGAACCGCTGCATCATGAGCAGCATTGCAGGGTCAGCTATGGGGAGGCTGGGCATGCCCCCTGTCTCTTCGGCCGGGGCGTCCTCGGATGATGTAGAGGGTCCGCCGCTCGTGTCGCCGGTGGTGACCACGTTGGCCGTGAGGGCCGCAAGGGGCTCTTCCGGTAAGGTCCCTTCGGCGCCTGTCAGTGCCGCACTGCCTGCCGCTCTCCCTCTTCTGGTGAGGGGTCCCGGTCTGGCGGCTAGTCTGGCCATTTCTTCAGGATTGGTAGGCAAGGCCCCATATCGACCGTGAACTCCTGCCATGCTGCAGGTGAAGGTTTGCCATCTCTTGTTCTTGTTTCTCTTTATCGCCCTCCTGGATGATCTTCCTGGGAACACCAGCCTGTCGAAGATCGATCATCGGGGCGGCGCTTCCTCCCGTACAGGGGACTGGCGCGGCTCCTCCGAGTGATTCCTCAACTCCGCGCTGGGTGCGGGTCGGGCTCCTTCTTCTTGGAAAGCGGAGGCCACTGCCCCCAGCAGTCTCTGGGGGCCGACGGGGGTGCTACCCGAGCCTCGGAGGTAATTCCTCATAGCCTGCTCGATCTCTTCCCACTCCTGGTCGGGGAGAGTAGCCTGTGGTTGTACGTCGATGACGGTGGCAGGGGGAGAATAGGCCCTGAGTGCCGAGCGGGCAGCATTGTGTCGGCGCCCATGACGACAGCGGTGGACATTCTCGGGCGGCCCCGCGATGACGGGTGTCGGCCGGCGGGTCGGGGTCGGCAGCTCAACCCTTTCACCTCCTCGGGCCCCTCTCGGCCGGAAGGTGCTAGATCCCGGCTGGGCGGGTGCAGTGAGCTGGGCTTCCTTGGGTATCCAGACTTGCTTCAGTTTGGCCGGCCTGTGAGCCGGCGCCTTCCTCGGTGCCGCGACTGGGGTTGCGGGCATCGCCCTCTCCTTCAGCTTCTCCAGTCCTTGAAAAGAGTTGCGAACTGGGACGGTCGGGACGGCACGGTCCGGCGTTACCTGGGACCTCTGCCCATCTAGGCGGACTCGGAGGGCCCCAACAGTCATGGACTTTCCGGAGTTGGACATGCGGCGCCCCGAGCCGGCGCTGGTGTTGCTCCTCCGAAGCCTTCTTCGGTGGGATGCTGACCCTTGGTGGGATGGGCCGGTAGTTTGGTGCACGTGGTGCACGTTTCAGCTCAGCGTCGTTGTCGGGACAATGTTGTTGTTCTTGGCCACAGCTCGGCCAACAGCAGCTTCGGTGGCCCTCGGAGCGGGAGCGTTGATCTGGGACTCCTCAGGCGCCTTCACCTTGAGGATGTTGGCAAAGGCCACCCCCAAGAAGTTGGGGAAGCCCACGGTGGGAGGGAAGCTCCCAAAGTTGAGGGGGACTGCTAGGTAGCCACCTCGGACATGGTTCTCCACGAGTTGAGGGCTGCAGGTGACAGCCATCGTCGGCACCATGCTGCACTTTTCTCTTCTTCTCTGCATTCGAGAAAGTAACGCAATTAGTATTATAAGAAGGGGGCCGTGGGGCCCCTAATTCCGGCAAAGAGATGAAGGGTGGATCGGTCCCACCGGGCGTGCCAGACTTGTGGACGCACTTTTTTTTTAACGATTTACTTTATTCATTCGTTGGTTTATTAAGTGCGTAGGCGTGCCAATCACCAAGGTGACAATTTATTCGGGCTCCGAAGAGCCCATGGTGCGCTCGATTTGACTTCGTCAGACGATTGTGTGGTTCGTGTCGGGACCGAATCCCGTCGCGCCATGAAGGTCACGACGTCATTTAGATCCCCCACACGTTGCAGCTCAGCGTCGTTGTGGGGACGCTGTCATTGTTCTTGGCCATAGCTCGGCCGACAGCAGCTTCAGTGTCCCCCGGCGCGGGAGCGTTGGTCTGGGACTCCTTAGGCGCCTTCACCTCAAGGATGTTGGCAAAGGCCACCCCCAAGAAGTTGGGGAAGCCTACGGTGGGAGGGAAGCTCCCGAAGCTGAGGGGGACCGCCAGGTAGCCACCTCGGACGTGGTTCTCGACGGGTTGAGGGCCGCAAGTGACAGCCATCGTTGGCACCATGATGCCACTCTCTCTCCCTGCATTTAAGAAAGTAGCACAATTAGTATTACAAGGAGGGGGCCACGGGGCCCCTAATTTCGGCAAAGAGATGAAGGGTGGATCGGTCCCATCGGGCGTGCCAGACTTGTGGACGCACTTTTCTTTTTTATTTAATAATTTACTTTATTCGTTCATTGGTTTATTAAGTGCGTAGGCGTGCCAGTCACCAAGGTGACAATTTATTCGGGCTCCGAAGAGCCCATGGTGCGCTCGATCTGACTTCGTCAGACGATTGTGTGGTTCGTGTCGGGACCGAATCCCGTCGCGCCATGAAGGGCACGACGTCATTTACATCCCCCATACGAGGGAACACCCTTGATTAATTACCGAAATTAGGGGCCCCGCGGCCGAAAAGAATAATACTAATTGCACGAGAGAGAGATAGGGATAGATCACACTGAGGGTTGTATTCAGACCACAAACCATCGGCCATGTCGATCACTCGTGGACCTTTTCATGTTCAGACACGGGTCCGTGATAGAAACGCGACGGGAAAGCCGGGGCGAATCCGTTCAAATGTCTGCCGAGCATATGGAAATTTTACTGATGACTCGGAAGGCGTCCGGAACAAGAAACAAATCCGGTCCGATTAAGATGTCGGCCCGAGACTAGGTCAGAGCATGGCCATATCGGGATAATTCCCAAGACTCGGGTTCGACCTGAAAGGGCGGCGTTGTTGTTCCTTTTGCATCGAGTCCCGGGGAGAGATAGGACTGCAACGTAGACCCTAACCTCTTTTATCTGGGATTTTCTTAGTTATATGTTCTGATCTCTGCTTTGCTGTTTATTACTTATTTGCGCCTTTGTCCCGGACGATTTCTCTTCTTTAATTTATTATTGTTGTTATTTTTTTTATTTTTTTACCCCCCCCCCACCTCTTTTATCATTATTACTGTTGCACATTCGGAGTCCTTTAATTAGCATAGTTTTCATTAATTCATTTGCCATCGTTGATGCTATTATCATGCTATATACATATGTATATGTAGTGTGCCGGCGAAGAGAATATAGGGGCGTACCGCTGGGGAATGAGGTGTGTACCGCTGAAGGTGGGGGACGGGGTGTACCGCTGGGTGTTGAAAGGAGTGTGCCGCTGGGGGTAGCGAGGGTGTGCCGCTGAGGGTAGCAAGGGTGCACCGTTGGAGGCTCAATGGGGTGTACCGCTGGGGTTGAGAAGGGTGTACCGCTGAAGGTTATTTGGGATATGCTGTTGAAGGTGGGGGATGACTGTGCCGCTGGAGGGGGTGAGAGTGCGCCGCCAAGGGCAATCAAGGGGTGTACCGCTGGAGGTTGTTTGGGGTGTGCCGCTGGGGTTAAAAAAAAGGGTGCAACGGTGGGGGGGGACCAGAGGAGGTGTACTGGTAAAGAAGTGTGGTGATGGGAGTGTACCGGTGGAGGTTGGGATAGGCATGTCGGTGAAGGTCCATTCTTTTATTGTTTGTTTTAAGGATTTTCTTTTCTTCCTTTTGTTGATTTTTATGTAGTCTTATCTAAACTTTTCCCTTGCTTTGTTCTATTCAGCCTCTTCTTGCAGGTCGGACGTCCGATATGTTGTATCGTTATTCGGTTCAGTTCTTCTCGTGCTGCCGGCAGTGACTTGCTTAGTTGGAGAGTTTTATTGGTTATTCTATTCGTTTGTTGCTTCCTTTTGCCTTATTTAACATGTTGTTGTATCTTTTTAACAAAATTTCGGCAGCATCTCCCCTTGACCCGAGCGTAAGGGGGATACAGGGAACGCGCCCACATGGAGTGGCGGAGCCCAACAACTGGAGGTGGGCGCCCGGAGGCAGCAACACCTTTATAGAGCCTTGGAAAACATGAAGGAAACAATGGATGGAAAACTTCTAATACTAGACAGGGTGGACTGGGGGCCAGCCAAAGCGTACCGGCCAAGGCCGAGCACAGGGACTGAAGAAGCGTGCCGGGCAGAGGAAGGCCGGAGTGTGCCGCTGGGGGCATAAGGTGTGCCGGGCAGCAAAGCAAATGGCGTGCCAGCCACGGGCCAAGGGTGTGCCGGCGAGGGTCAAATGGCAAGTGTGCCGCCGAAGGGAAACTAGGGGTGTGCCGCTGAAACCTCAAATGGGCGTGCCGCTGAGGGAGGGTGCAAGTGCACCGGGCAAGGCTGCAGGGGCAGGGCAACTAGGTTGATCAAACCCACAGGAAACCTCCACAGAAGGGGGGAAAAGGGGCCAAAGGGGCTGCTGGTAACTGGGGTTCAGGAAGAGGAGAAGGGCCTCCCTCCCTTCAAATAGATGGGCACGATTGATGGCTGTAGGGAAGGGGCCAAAGAGGGGGCCATGAGGCCAAGGTTTATATGGGAGGAATCACATCGCTACTGAGACTCCGAAGACGCCGGAGGAAAGGAGAAAATGAACAACACAGCATGCACTATGAAGACGGGAGTAAACCGGCAGAAATAACAGGAAAGACCCAAGAAGGGTGATTTTCATTCACGGGAAGCAAGGGGCCGTAGCCATCCATGTACATTGACGAGTACGCCCGAGCCAAGGCTACGGGCAAGAAAGAAAACCCAAGAACAAAAGAGAGGGGAGAGGAAAACAAGGAAAATCACGGAAGGGAAGGTGTCGGAGTTGAAGCGGGGATGATCGTCCACACTCCTTCTCCCACACCTCCCCCTATTACATTCAACCCCCCTTCTCTCTTACTCTCTCTTCTTCCTGGTGGCCGTTGGAGGAGACTCCCGCCGGAGCCCTTCTTCTTCTCTTCTCTCTTCTCTTCCTCTCTTGCGTATCGGTGTTCCCTCTGTCTCTGCGTCTCTTTTTCCTTTTCCCCCCGTTCGTCCTCTCTCTTCTTTTCTCTTCTCCAAATGGGAGTCTATTATACTCCCGACAGCGGGAGCCTTCGAGCACAGCCGTCGGAGGCGGTAGTTGGCTCGTGATGATGGGGTTTGACTTCCCCTGTCCTGGCTGTCAGGGGAGTAGCCTGTGTGGCCCAACGATTGGCCGACACCTCGGACGGCTCACTGCGTGCCGAGGATGCGTAGGGTATGGGCACCACGTCGTTCGGCCGTTGAAAAGGCTTAACGCTGTGCCGCTGGCGGGCTGAAGAAGTGTGCCGCAGGAGGGCCAAAATGGCATGCCGTTGAAGGTTGTGTAAGCATGCCGTTGAAGGGGGCAAAAGGCGTGCCGTTGAAGGCCCTGAGGAGCGTGCCGCTGAGGCTTCCTGGGTGCGCGCCGCTGAAGACCCTTGGGGGTGTGCCGCTGGAAGCCATTGGGGCGTGCCGCTGAAGACACCCTAGGGGTGTGCCACTGGAGCCCAGGATGGGCGTACCGCTGGAGCCCCCCCCCCCCCCCAGGGGCGGTGTACCGCTGAAGACCCCCCTAAGGGGGTGTGCCGTTGAAGACCCCCCCAGGGGGTGTGCCATTGAAGCCATTGGGGTGTGCCGCTGGGCTTGGGCGTGCCGCTGAGGGGCCCCTAGGTGTGCCGCTGGGTCACCCTGGGGGGTGTGCCGCTGGGGCTCCCCAAGGGTGTGCCACTGGGCTCCCCAAGGGGTGTGCCGCTGGGGACACCCTGGGGTGTGCCGCTGAAGGCTGAAGGAAGTGTGCCGTTGAAGCCCCAACAGGGTGTGCCGCTGAAGGGCACAGGGCTGTGCCGCTGGAGGCCAGGGGCCATGCCGCTGGATGGGCATCAGGGCGTGCCGTTGAAGGGGCTTAATTGGCAATTTTCAGCCCATTGTGAACACGAGTCGTGGCCCGTTTGATTTTCTTCGAGGCCCATGGATTGTGGGGCTCTTTGTGATTGGTTTCTCTTCACTGTCGTGACTCCTGGAGGCGGCTTCATGGCAGTATGCATATTTGGGGCATCCGAATGACCAGTCTCTCCCGGGCTGCTTCACTCGGCCCCGTTGTTGATGCCGAGTCGAACAGGATATCCGGGTGTGCAATTTTTGGTGTCCACACCAGTAGGCCACTCTTGGTTTTCCTCCACTAGTATGCCCTTAACTTTCCTTCACCGATGTCCCTCAACCCCCCCTTTGGTCGGTACATCCTTGGCCCTTCCCCGGTACGCCCTGGGCAGCCTTCGCCAGCACGGCCCCAATGGCCTTCCCCGGCACACCCCTTTTCAACCCTCAGCGGCACACTCTTTCGGCCCTTGGCCGGTACACCCATAGTGACCCTCAGCGGCACACTCTTCCGGCCCTTGGCTGGTACACCCCATAGTGGCCCTCAGCGGCACACCTCCCTCCTTTGTGCTTCAGCGGCACGCCCTTAGTCTCTCTATCCCAGCACACTTGTGCCCCCTCCACCGGCACACCTTATAGCCCCACAGCGGTGCATCCCCTCAGTGCCTCAGCGGTACGCTTGGCTCTGCCCTTGCCCGGTACACCTTGGCCAACCCCCAGCTCACCCCGTCCAGTGTTAGAAGTCTTCCGTTCATTGTTTGCTCCGGGTTTTCTGAGATTCTACAAAGGTGTTGCTGCCTCCGGGCGCCCACCTCCAGTTGTCGGGTTCCGCCACTCCATGTGGGCTCGTTCCCTATACCTCCCTTACGCTCGGGTCAAGGGGAGATGCTGCCGAATTTTTGTCAGAAACTAACAACATGTTAATAAGGTAAAAGGAAGCAACAAACGAACAGAACAATCAATGATAAAACTTTCTGACTAATAGAGCCACTGCCAGCCGCACGAAAAGAACTGGACCAACCAATAACTCGGCCGCCCGAACGTCCGATCTGCGAGAAGAGGCCGAACAGAATAAAGCAAGGAAAAGGGGAAGTTTGTATAAGACTACATAAAAATATATAAAAGAAGAAAAGAAAAGCCTTAAAATAAATAACAGAGGAATGCACCTTCATCGTGCCTACCTCGACCTTCATCAGCACGCATTCTACAACCCTCACCGGTACACCCCAAACAATCTTCAGCGGTACACCCTTCTCAACCTCCAGTGCCACACCCTCATTACCCCAGCCTACCCTTCAACGGTACACTTATCCAGCCCCTCACCGGCACACTCCACCTCCGTCCCATCAATCCTTCAATGGCACGCCTCCTTAGCCGCTCACCGGCACACTCCCCCTCCATTCAATCTTCCCTTCACCGGTGCGCCCAATAAGCCCTTCAACGACACACCTTCTTGGCTCCTCACCATCACACTCTCCTTCCATCCCAGTCCTTTTGGCCGCCCTTCGCCGGCACGCTTGGCTGGGCCTTCGCCGGCACACTTCCCTCAGCGCCTTCCCCGGTACGCCCTATTCTCCCTTCGCCGGCACACTATATATATATGTATGTATATCATGATGATATTGGTAATAACAATAGCGATAGCAAAATGAATTAAAAAAATTACGCCAATCAAAGAACTCCAAATGTGCAGTAGTGATAATAGCAGCAATAGAAGGGGGGGTAAGAAAATAATAATAATAGTAATAAATAAAAGAAGGGAGATCATCCGGGGCAAATGCGTAAAGAAGTAATAAACAACAAAGGAAAGATAGGGACATATAACTAAAAAAAATATCCCAGATAAAAAAATGCTAGGGTCCACATTGCAGCCCTATCTCTCCCTATGACCCGACATGAAAGGAACAATAAGGCCGCCTTCTCAGGCTGGGCCTGGATCTTGGGAGCTATCCCGATATGGCCAAGCCCAGACCTGATCTCGGGGCTACATTCCAACTAGACCGGATTCATTCCTCGCCCCTGGGCCCCTTCGGGCCATTATTGAAATTACCGTGCATTCGGCAGACACTTGAACGGATTCGTCTTGGTTTTCTCGTCGCGTTTCTATCACGGACCCGTATCCGAACATGGAAAGGTCCACGAGTGACCGACATGGCCGACGGCCTGTGGCCCGGATTCAACCCTTAGTGCAATCTATTCCTGTCCCTATCTCGCGCAATTAGTATTATTCCTTTCGGCCGCAGGGCCCCTAATTTCGGCAATTAATCAAGGGTATTCCCTCGTATGGGGGATGTAAATGACGTCGTGACCTTTACGGCGTGACGGGATCTGGTCCCGACACGAACCACACAATCGTCTGACGAAGTCAGATCGAGCGCACCATGGGCTCTTCGGAGCCCGAATAAATTGTCACTTCGGTGACTGACACGCCCACGCACTTAATAGACGAATAAACAGAACAAGAGGACAATGAGCGAATTAAAGTGCATCCACATCACCTTACAGGGTTGAGATTTTACCATGATGTATGTTTGGAAGATGAAGTTCTGTCGCCATTCGTCCTCCTGGGGGTGCGTTAAGATGCAGCGAACTATACCCAATCTTCCCTAGTTAGAGCTCTCAGCAATATCTTCCACTTGCATGTACTCAACATGCGTTCCATCATATCCTGCATCCATTTCCTCAAACTAGGCGATGAGATCAGGATCAGTCTCATACCTCTCAATGGCTTCTCCTTCCTGAGGTGGAAGCTCTACAGATTGGGGGTCGGTGATGATTAAGGCTCAGGTGGGACAATTGGTGGCAACATGCCCTAGGTTATGACACCTAAAGTAGCGAATCCCTGAGACAGGGACTGGTTGGGAGGTGGTAGGGATGACTCCCTTTCCTTTGTCATCCCTCCTATTAACTGGCAAAGTGTACTCCAGCCTGGGCACAGTAGCGGGTGCAGATAAAGGGATCCTTGGGAAAGGAACAGTAGGGGCAACGGCCCGGAGTGGGGTAGCAGTAAGGACATAGGAAGTGGAGGGGCCAGGCCTCTCAGAGTAGCGGACCATGGGGTTTCGGGACTCAGGTTGGCGGTAGGTGGGGACCCGAAGTGGGACCACCCTTTGAAACCGCTCGACATCTCAAGCAACCTGGTAGGCATGCTCGATGGTGTTAACCTCTCGTAGAAACAGCTCCCATTGTACGCTCTCGTATAGGCCAGCCCTAAACCGTGAGAGGGTGACAGAGGCATCCTCCATGACTCGACTTTGAAGGAAGAATTCATCAAATTTGGCGATGTACTCGTCCACGGACTTTCCATCTTGGGTGAGTTTCTGCCATTGGTCTAAAAGACGCTGATGGTAGGAGGGTGGCAGATACTTCTCCCTTAATTTCTCCTTCATTTCTTCTCACGTGTTTATGGGCTCCTCTCGTCTCATTGCTAGAAGATTTTGAATGTTGCACCAGTAGGTCTTGGCTTGACTTAGGAGTTTCATTTTGGCAAACCTTACCCTTGTGGCAGGGGTCATACGGTGATGCCAGTCAAAATATTGATCCATCTCGGTCTCCCAATCAAGGTATGTAGCAGGGTTTAGGGACCCATCAAAACTTGGAGTGTCGAT
This sequence comes from Amorphophallus konjac, assembly GCA_022559845.1. Taxonomy (NCBI): domain Eukaryota; kingdom Viridiplantae; phylum Streptophyta; class Magnoliopsida; order Alismatales; family Araceae; genus Amorphophallus; species Amorphophallus konjac. The sequence continues at coordinate 36,396 of JAHNEJ010001273.1, read as the reverse complement.
CTTGACGTTCCATAGGATGATATCCTCATCGTCGTGGTCTCTCCCTCGAGACGCACGATCCTCTTGCTTTTTACCTTGAGGAGCCTGATTTTGGCGGGCTTGGTCTCTCTCTTCCCTAGGGTTGGCTACGGGATCGCCGTGGCCATTCACCTTTCCTTCCTCTCTCTTTATTTGATCCTCTAAGACCTGGATCCTCTACTCGTAATTGGTCTATGGATTCTTCAAAGTGAGCCATAAGGTTATGTTCGAGTTGGGCTAACATAGCACTCACACTCTTCTGATCCAGGGGTGATTGTAGCATTGAAGGGCACTCTAGACGGCCTGATAAATTCCTAGACCAGCGTGGCATGTATGGACTCGGACCTAAATGATGCAATCTTGGGACCAAAAATTAGCAAGCAATAGACCAAATTTGTTGGAGAACATGCAAAGGGTCAATTCGAAGGGACCGGTCAGGGAGAGTTGCTCGTCCGTAGGCGAAGTAGTTGTGGAACTACCTCCTGATAATTATGGTGCCCCAATGTGACAGTTCTAGGGCTTAAAAGGATAGGTGCATAGAAGCTCTCTCTCTCCATCCACAACGATGCACTCAAGAGACATGTTGTATGGATATGGCTCTCTTTCACTTCGTCGCGCGATAATTGATAAGGATACTAAATAAGCAAGTGAGGGGAGTACGTACCTAGCTAGACTAAAAAGTTCAGCTCCGACCGGAGACGAAGGTGAGCGGGGACGTGCGTGCCCACACGGCGTCGACGAAGCTTGATCGATTACAAAGAATTCACTCCACGCAGGGATGGTATAATTATTACAAACCCGATTAATTTGAAATTTCCCGCGCAAGGGAACAAATTCATTCAAGTTTTCTCCACGCAGGGAGACTTTCGGACACTCACGTTCCATAATTTACGGACTGTCTGTCGGCTACCTGGCGATCCTGGCACTAGTCAAACCGTCGCTGTGGATTTTGGGGGCCATAATTATTAATTTAATCAATTGATATAAATATAGATATAATATAGATATATATATAGATATATAATATTATATGTATATATCCTTGATATAATATATATTTAATTCTTCTAACAACTCCCTCTCTCTTTTTTTATTATTATTATTTTTTTCTTTTCAAACCTTTACACTGCGCAAATCACGCGCCTATAGTCTACAAACGCAGGCGGGCACGCTGGCCATGCGGGAGGCGTGGTCAGCGCGTTGACTGGCTGGCATGCGGGCCACACGGGGGCACAGGTTGGCGGCAGCTGCGCCGGGCAGGCAACGCGCACACGGTAATCGCAGGCACGCTCGCACGGGCGGCAGGGCGGCAGCGAGCGTTGCTGGCGGGCATAGCCGCAGGCAGGCCTGCGGGCGCAGGCGGGCGGCCAGGCGGGGCTGTACCAGGCGCTGGTCAGCGTCGGGCGTACGCAGGTGCTGGCGCAGGTGGCTGCGTGTGCACCCGCGGGAGAACGTGGGGGCAGAGCCGGCACGTGGGCGCGCTGGCAGGCGGCAGCGGGCGCGGGGCGCTGCTGCCTGTTCACGCACGGGCGACGGGGCGAGCAGGCGGGTGCTTTGTTCACCTGGGCGCGGGACGGGCGCGTCAGGGCCCGGGCGTGGGGCGCTGTGGCGTGCTCACGCGCGGGCAGAGCGGGCGACAACAGGGGCTGGCGGGCGCCGGGCGCGGCGGCGGGGCACGACCATTGCGGCCAAAGCTTTTGAATAGGGGTGGCACGGGCGACGATGCTCCCTCCCGCGAAGTCAAAAAAAATTTTTCTCTAACTTCTCTCTCTATTTCTCTCCCTCTCTCTCTCTCTCTCACACACAGCCAAGAGAAAAAAAAAATTATCTTTTTTTTTCTCTTTTTTTTGCTTTTCTCTCAACCGAATGGGAGATCTCTTATGATATTCCTCTCTCTTTTTTTTCACTTCTGGAAACTGAAAGAAAGGAGGGGAGACGACGGGGTTGACGGAGGCGTCATTGTCGGGCTCTGATACCAAATTTGACGTGGTCGGCATCGGAGGAAGGATCGACGGCACTCCGACGACACAGACGGGACAGGATAACCATTGCCTCGCGCAGCTCGACCTTACATCGGACGGTCTCACACCGGGCGACACTCAAATCTCATAAAATGAGAAGGAGGGAAGGGAGGATGGCAAGAGAAACACTCTAAAGTGATTGCAAACTTCAAAGCTTTTCATATGTATAACAACACACCCTTGCCCCTTTTATATAGGGAGGGCTATAACAACCATACCTTTAACCTTTACCTAATTACGTCTATGTCCTTAGCCTAATAAAATAAAACACAACAACCATTATTTGACTTTGACACAATAAAATAAAATAGTTAGACTTTGGTGGTTTAATAATATAAATACCACCATAAAAATAAAATACACACAAATACACAAATACGTATAAATATGTATTCAGGACACCGAGTGGTGCGGACACCCGAGCAGTTGAGCGGTGCGACACGCCGAGCCACCGGTACCGCACACGGAGCACGACTCGAGCCACCTCAGCATCCATCTGGCTCGGAGACAGCCTGGAGACGCCGCCTTGAGTCTCCCCATTTTTCATATTTAATTAGACTTTATTTGTGTGTAAGGTGTGTTTATTTCATTTTATACGGTTTGCAATTATGAGTGTATGAGGGGCTTATTTGTAAAATGGGACCCCTGGACCCCACGGGACCCCCAGGCCCCCTCCCATTGGTCCATATCAGCCTTGTGGGGTTGGTCAAAATCCAAGGTGGACATCTAGAAGCCTTGGACTAGTCAATTGTCCACATGGGGGACAAGGGACCAAAATGGTCAACAATTCCAACCAAACCCACCTACCATGTCCCCCCCTTGGTCAAGGTGCGCCCCCCTCCCCTTTTGTTTAATATTTTTGTTGTATGTTGATCAAACTTCATCCTAGCCATCCATCCCTAACCTCTAGATCCAACGGTGGAGGATGGATTAGATGGGTGACCTATATATGCTTGTATTTTCCCATTTTCATGAATTAATGCCATAAGAATTGTGAAAAAGCTTGAAGCTCCAGCCTTGGTGCGCCCCCTCCTCCTCTCCCTCTTCCCCTTGAAGCTGTGAAGGCTTCCTTCTGGTGGTGAGACTCCACCCTATCAGTTCCGGTCGCCGCCGCCGCCGCCACGAGCCGCCACCGCACCGCCATCGCCATCAACTGAGTTCTGCCCGCGCAGTACCACAGAAGATTCCATGAATTTCTTGTCTCATCCACGAGCTCAGATAGCTCTGTGAATTTTAGTGGATGTTCCAGAGGTGTCAAGGACGTCCCACAAATTTTGGTTTGCCATTCAGATCTCGTTTCATATTTTTTTATTTTCGTCCACTCTTCCATTTCGGTTCTGCCAGTGTTCTGTCCAGATTCATCCCCACCCTGAGTTTCGTGCCTTAGATCCACTTTTTGATTTCTGCTAGTTTGCCCAATTTTACTGGAGGTTCCACCCATCCACCCCTTCATTCACAATTTTTCCCAATTTTTGGTTCGTCGATTTCATATTTTCTAAAAATCGTTCTCAGTCCCAGCTACAGTTCTGTCCCCCTGTTCCCAGATCCGACCACCAGTCACCCCAAAAATCATAGTAAATCACCACCATCTCCAAATCAAATTCCAAAAATAGTCCCATTTCCGTGGTTTGATACCCTACAACTTTGAAGAAGAGCTCAAGAGCTGAATCGGAGGTTTACTAGGCGGTCAACGGTGGTTCTCAGACAAGTGCCCTGCAGATCTGAGATTTCGGTTACTGTACAACAGGGGCTTGTAAATTCAATAAAGTTCTGATCCGACCAGATCCAGTAGATCTCTCTGGGTCTAGATCGAAGCATTTGAAGAGAGCTTTCCAACGATAGCTCATGCGTCCCGATCCGACGTCGGGATTGCTCGCAGCGGCCGTTTTCGCCGGAGCGCGCGCCGGAAGACAGCAACCAAAATCCGTGGACAGCTAGTTCATCAATTGGGAATCGGGGCCGATCGACCCCCGATCGGTGTTCCCGGCCGACCGCCGTCCGTGGAGGCGCGCCACCAGGGGTCCCCATCACAGTGGGTCCCACCCCCGCAGATCCGGAGGACAGCGCCGTCCGTGGGCCCCGCGGGCCCGCAGAACCCGCCGTTCGGAAAGCACGAAAACGCGGAGTTCGGCACCGCCGGGCGACATCAAGATGCTGCCCGTCAACCCGAGTTGCGTGATTCCCGGGCTCCACATGTGACCTTTTACCTCCCTGCGTGGAGTGGGTCAAATCTTTGTATTGCTGTGATATTGTTTAACCGGGAGTCCGTGATTCGGCCGGGGTTGTCTTCGCCACGCCGGGTGCGTGGAGGTAATGGTCCGAACCTCTTGGCGTTCATTTGCTTAGCTAGTATACGGTCTTTTGCCGCTGCCGAGAGCGTAGGTACTAGCCCGTGTGTCCATGTCACCGCTGTGAGAGTGAGTGTGACCCGTCCCGTGACTCGATCCGAGTCCGGAAGTTGAGTCGGACTACCCTTGACCTCCGCCGGTTCCTTAACCGCGCACGGTCCGCGCTTTCCCTCGCTTGGGACGACGAGTGAGCTTCCACTTCTGTTAGCGACGTTTTGCCACTAGGAGCTCGTAGTGTCGGGCTTAGTGTCTCCCTGGTGTGTGCTGCTGGTCGCGTCTTCATCTAGAGTCCGAGGGTGGCACCTAGTAGTGTCGTCTCCCGTGTCCGTCCCGCATCAGTTTGGTATCAGAGCGAGTCGAGTCTAGGGTAGTCATTGCATAAGTCTTGCATGCATCATGGTCTAAGTCGAGTCTAGGACCATCATTACTTTCAAAACAAAAAAAAAGTGCTTCAAATTTGCATTTCATCCCAATAACCCGGTATATAAAAAGGTGTTATCCGAACGTTAGGCTACGCCTATCGGGAAGGCCGCACACTTGCGCGAGTGATCTTCGGATCGATTAACTCCACCCCGTACTGAGTCTTGGTGTCTTATCCTTAGTGTGTATGCATCCCAACCTTGCATAGTCGGTCTCGTGTCATGTTCAAATGGCCTTGCATGTCCATTCCTAGGGATCCGTTCCCATCCTTTGGCAACTATGGCCAACCCATGCCAACCCGTCCAAGGCGACAAGTCCGTGTCCGAGTACATTAGGGACTTCGAAGTGTACCGGTTTGGAAATGAGAGCACCACGACTGCCTCCCAGTTCCGGAGAGGTTTGCGGCTTCATTTCTGGTATGAATGTCTTATTCGTGACGCGTTCTCTCTGGCGCAGTGTTGTCAGGTCGCTCTCGAGGTCGAGCCTTTCGAGGCCCGATTTGATGCCGCCATTCGGCGAGCAGATGCCGCCCTTCATCAAGCCTCGACCTCTCAGTCGATTCCCGAGCCGATCGGACAGCCTACCCCATGGTCTTCCCCACCCACGAGAGCTCCCATGCTACCACCCTCTACTTCCGAACTCTATTCGGAACCATCTCATTTGGAGCCACCCAAGCCCGAGCCACCCGTATTTCTAACGGGTACACTTTACATAGCCGAGCCACTACTTAGTTGGCTCAAGGATAGCTTGGTCCCACTTCCCTTCCAATCTATGGACCCTATCCTACCTCTGGTGCCAATCAACTCATTCCATACCACTTTCCGGTCTAGTCACCATGTGGATACATTGGATGACCTTCTTAACGGATTAGACCGGCAATTGACATTTACACACTTGTTGGCTCCAGGCTTCGACCGACCCACAGGTCGTAGTTTCACTCATCCCGCTTTAGGGTCCATCACCTCCGTGTACACCGTGGGTCATGTTACCACGGAGGTTCTTCTACTCCTCCCTCTGCCGGCCGAGTCCGACTTCATTCCCCTTTGCCCAAGGGAGGAATCTTACTTTCTACCTATGACTGTCGTCCCATCTCTCACAATGAATGAAGGTGATCATTTACACCTCCAAGATTTCCAAATGTGGGAGAGTGATTTGTGGAAGCCTAGTCCGAGGGGTCATACCTTCTTTGATCCCTTCGACCCATTCTCTTGTGGACCTCGTGACCCACCATATTTACTCCACCTTTTCGAGAGAGTCCACCATCATACCCCCACCGTCTCATCTCCCTTCATGGATGAAGGAGATCAACAACACCTTCTAGACTTCCACACATGGGATCTTGAGATGAGGGAATCCATATCGAGGGGTCACACATTCTTTGATCCCTTCGATCCCTTTCTTAGTGGGCCCCTTGGTCCACAATCTCCATTCCACTTCTTTAGGGGAGGTCACCATTATACCCCTTCCCCATGGACCGGGCCATCGGCACCCACCGAGTCCGTTCACGGGCGAGAGACACCCGACCCTCCTGTTCAACCCAAACCTCCCAAATCCAAAGGACCGTCTTATGGTTGTACCGACATTCAGTCACACTTAGGGTATGCATGGCACACCTTCGGATGTCCTGGACCACCTTGCATATGATTGGGTCGAACTAACATTAGGTTTGTTTAGGGTTGTGTGTGCATCCGTGTGTTTTTATTTTGCTAAACATTTTAGGAGTGCATAGTGAGTCTGCCGAGTCTAGTGCTAGGCATGTTAGGAGTCTGCATGAGTGAGGCCAGCAATGCACGTTACAAAGAGCTAGCCGATGCCCATCGACACCACCGAGAGTTCCAAGAGGGTGAATATGTCATGATCAGGGTAAGACCTGAACGGTTTCCCTCTGGAACCGTTAAGAAGTTGCAAGCTCGCGGAGCCGGTCCCTTTAGAGTGTTGAAACGCGTTGGATCCAATGCGTATGTTGTGGACCTGCCCGAGGAATATGGTATAAGCTCTACCTTCAATGTATCGGATCTTGTTGCATATAGGGACCCAGTGGTGATCCCTAGTGAGCCTTTTGAGCCATCTCCTCCCCTTGAGAGTGATCCCACACCTGAGTGTCCACTTCCACCTCCAGCCCCTTTTTCACGGCAGCGTGAGCATATAGATCGTATACTGGACGAGCAAGTGACAGTTACAAGGAGTGGATCTTACCCGCGCTACCTAGTGCAATGGAGAGGACGGCCCGCTACTAAGGACACATGGATCACACATGGCGAGTTGCAGCGGATCGATCCGGACCTTCTGTAGCGATACAGGAGCGATGCAGACCTTTACTCGACAGAGTCGAGTTTCTCCCACTCGGGGAGAATTGGTGCGGACACCCGAGCAGTTGAGCGGTGCGACACGCCGAGCCACCGGTACCGCACACGGAGCACGACTCGAGCCATCTCAGCATCCATCTGGCTCGGAGACAGCCTGGAGACGCCGCCTTGAGTCTCCCCATTTTTCATATTTAATTAGACTTTATTTGTGTGTAAGGTGTGTTTATTTCATTTTATACGGTTTGCAATTATGAGTGTATGAGGGGCTTATTTGTAAAATGGGACCCCTGGGCCCCACGGGACCCCCAGGCCCCCTCCCATTGGTCCATATCAGCCTTGTGGGGTTGGTCAAAATCCAAGGTGGACATCTAGAAGCCTTGGACTAGTCAATTGTCCACATGGGGGATAAGGGACCAAAATGGTCAACAATTCCAACCAAACCCACCTACCATGTCCCCCCCTTGGTCAAGGTGCGCCCCCCTCCCCTTTTGTTTAATATTTTTGTTGTATGTTGATCAAACTTCATCCTAGCCATCCATCCCTAACCTCTAGATCCAACGGTGGAGGATGGATTAGATGGGTGACCTATATATGCTTGTATTTTCCCATTTTCATGAATTAATGCCATAAGAATTGTGAAAAAGCTTGAAGCTCCAGCCTTGGTGCGCCCCCTCCTCCTCTCCCTCTTCCCCTTGAATCTGTGAAGGCTTCCTTCTGGTGGTGAGACTCCACCCTATCAGTTCCGGTCGCCGCCGCCGCCGCCACGAGCCGCCACCGCACCGCCATCGCCATCAACTGAGTTCTGCCCGCGCAGTACCACAGAAGCTTCCACGAATTTCTTGTCTCATCCATGAGCTTACATAGCTATGGGCATTTTAGTGGAGGTTCCAGAGGTGTCAAGGACGTCCCACAAATTTTGGTTGCCATTCAGATCTCGTTTCATATTTTTTTATTTTCATCCACTCTTCCATTTCGGTTCTGCCAGAGTTCTGTCCAGATTCATCCCCGCCCTAAGTTTCATGCCTTAGATCCACTTTTTGATTTCTGATAGTTCACCCAATTTTACTGGAGGTTCCACCCATCCACCCATTCATCCACAATTTTTCCCAATTTTTGGTTCATCGATTTCATATTTTCTAAAAATCGTTCTCAGTCCCAGCTACAGTTCTGTCCCCCTGTTCCCAGATCCGACCACCAGTCAACCCAAAAATCATAGTAAATCACCACCACCTCCAAATCAAATTACAAAAATAGTCCCAGTTCCGTGGTTTGATACCCTACAACTTTGAAGAAGAGCTCAAGAGCTGAATCGGAGGTTTACTGGGTGTTCAACGGTGGTTCTCAGACAAGTGCCCTGCAGATCTGAGATTTCGGTTACTGTACAACAGGGGCTTGTAAATTCAATACAGTTCTGATCCGACCAGATCTAGCAGATCTCTCTGGGTCTAGATCGAAGCATTTGAAGAGAGCTTTCCAACGATAGCTCATGCGTCCCGATCCGACGTCGGCCATTGCTCGTAGCGGCCGTTTTTGCCGGAGCGCGCGCCGGAAGACAGCAACCAAAATCCGTGGACAGCTAGTTCATCAATTGGGAATCGGGGCCGATCGACCCCCGATCGGTGTTCCCGGCCGACCGTCATCCGTGGAGGCACGCCACCAGGGGTCCCCATCACAGTGGGTCCCACCCCCGCAGATCCGGAGGACAGCGCCGTCCGTGGGCCCCTCGGGCCCACAGAACACGCCATTCGGAAAGCACGAAAACGCGGAGTTTGGCACCGCCGGGCGACATCAAGATGCTGCCAGTCAACCCGAGTTGCGTGATTCCCGGGATCCACATGTGACCTTTTACCTCCCTGCATGGAGTGGGTCAAATCTTTGAATTGCTGTGATATTGTTTAACTGGGAGTCCGTGATTCGGCCGGGGTTATCTTCGCCACGCCGGGTGCGTGGAGGTAATGGTCCGAACCTCTTGGCGTTCATTTGCTTAGCTAGCATACAGTCTTTTGCCGCTGCCGAGAGCGTAGGTACTAGCCCGTGTGTCCATGTCACCGCTGTGAGAGTGAGTGTGACCCATCCCGTGACTCGATCCGAGTCCGGAAGTTGAGTCGGACTACCCTTGACCTCCGCCGGTTCCTTAACCGCACACGGTCCGCGCTTTCCCTCGCTTGGGACGACGAGTGAGCTTCCACTTCTGTTAGCGACGTTTTACCACTAGGAGCTCGTAGTGTCGGGCTTAGTGTCTCCCTGGTGTGTGCTGCTGGTCGCATCTTCATCTAGACTCCGAGGGTGGCACCTAGTAGTGTCGTCTCCCATGTCCGTCCCGCATCACCGAGTCTTTAAGTGAGTCTCCGAGCCACAAGCTCGTTGCAGTTGGGGCGATGTGGTGTCGGCTCCGAGTAGTGGGTTCGGTAGTGGACCCGGTGTACCCACCAGTTGAACTCATTGATATGATCTATAACAGAAGCACATTCCACCATCTTCAAATTAAATAAACGATGCATCAAATATACCTTGTTAGAGGCAGATGATTTTTCGTACATATTTGATAGCGCCTTCATCAACCCTGTTCTGGTCTTCTCGTTCACGATGTTGAACGCGACGTTTCTGGCCAACATCAACTGGATGACCCCTAGAGCTTGTCTGTCCATCAGATCCCAATCTTCCTTCTTCATCCCTTTCGGCATCGTACTAGCAAGAGGTTGATGAAGTTTCTTCTAATACAGGTAGTCCTCCATCTGCATCTTCCAGAAACTAAAATCTTTACCATCGAACCTCTCAATCCTGACCTTTCCCTCTTCTGCAGCCATCGCTCCCACTACTCCCCCGAACAAGAACAAGACTCTAATACCAGTTGTTAGAAACCGGAGTACCTGTAGAGATGGACAAACAATAGAAGAGGAAGAAAGAAGGGGGAAGAAGATATCAAACCACAAGAACATAGAGATTTACGTGGTTTGGAGAGGCAATGTGCCTTCCTACATCCACGGCCGCACTGAAATTTCGTATTTCGCTCTAAGGAACAATTACAAGAGATGCTGCCTTTATATACAAAGAGCCTAGGGCAACCCTCCCGGGTGAAATTATAATAATATCCCCTGCAACCCTGATGGGGACATCCCTTGCCCCTCCACATTTTATGAAGCTCGGATTGATCGTCAATGTGCGCCATTATGTTCCTCATGTGTTTGTGAGTCGAGTCATGTAATTTTCTTATTTTATTTGAGTCTTAAACATGTAATTTTCTCTTTATTGAGTCATGTACCTAGGTTAGAAAGTCATTTTCCTAAGTATTGAAGTCATTATGTTGGTTTGATAGGTTAATGGGCCCAATTCATTGGGCTAGGCCCAGGGCGCCCCTCCCTTGGACTGTTTGGTCATTAGTTACTTTGTCAAGGTCAGTTTGGTCTTAGAAAAAGTGTGGGGTCTATAAATAGCCCCACCCCTCTCTCATTTGTAACAATTATGCTTGAATATTGAATCCAGAAAATTTCCACACCTTCTAGTTCCCTCTCAATATCTCCCTCTCTCTCTCTCTTACTATCACTCTCTCTAAGTGGGTTGTGCCCCCTCTCTCTCTCCTCCCCACCCCAATTTGAAATTCATTCTCTCTCCTCCCCATTCACCCCTCATTAAGGCCCCTTCCCCTTCCCCATGCACTCATTCAATTCCCCCTCCAACCCCTAGGTGGAAACCCCTTCTCCTAGGCACCTTTCCACTCTCCCAAGCAACCCTCCCTCTCCCCAAGACTGAAAGAGCCCTTCCCTAGGCCAAATTTCAAATTTCCCTCTCCCTTGGGTTGTGCCCTTTCATCTCCCCACCTCCCTAACCACCCAAGGTCGCACCCCCCCTTCCCCATCCACCAAATAACCCCTTGTTCATGCCCTTCCCCACACCCTCTCCTCCACCTATTCTGTCGCTGTTGCAGGTATCAGAAAAGTAGTGATTTGCAGAGGCAGCCACGACCATATCTCAAATATTCAGATGGCAAGGCCTACATTGCTGGAATCGTCTGCGAGTTAGCTTTCCAACGGTGGTGGTCTCACCGGCATCCGAGTTCGGAGCTGTCCGGAGGAACGTCATCTTCAACGACTACGCAATCTGTCCCAGACTGAAGGCCAGAGCGATCTTGGAAGCTGTTCAGCGGCCAACCTTGGAGGAATTCGATCATGCTTCCTTCTACAAAATTCTTCTTCGTCTAATCCTCCATCAGTAACAGAAGGAACGATGCCAATCGCCCACCCGAGCTATTTTTGCTGAATTTCTTCGCCGGAGTGTGCAGTCTGCCCCCTGCAGGTCCAGGTTCGACCTGTCTTCACTTCTCTAGCCACCATTCTCCTCTCCGACCTCGGATTGTGGCCCCGTCAATTTATGCTCAAAGCTACTTCGACCAAGATCGCGTCACCGCCAGTTTCGTTCGATTTGGAGTTCGGGAGCGACTGCAGTGCCTTCTGCAATCCACTGTATCAGTTCTGCATCAGTCAGAGATAGAGTGTTGCTGTCCTGCTCCAGTCACCGGTCCGATCATCCCCGAGTTCCAGAGCTTCCCAAAAAATTCAAGCATAGTCCTCGGCTAGTTGGGGAACTTTTGGCACCAGTTTCATCAAATTTGGAGCTCGGTTGAGTCCGTGGCAGCATCTTCATCGACAACCTATTCAGCAAAACTGAAGAGTGGCAGAACCGGCGAAGCTTGGAGAGTCGGCGTTCTCTTCATAATTTCCCCACCTCGCTTGGCCGGCTGAAGGCCCCTCCCTGCGTGGAGGTAATCTTGGTTGTAATAAGTCTAACCCCCACCCCAAGAGCCCCCCTCCTGCGAGAGGTGTAGTTCATGTAATAATATTCTCGCAGATTTGAAGCGACACCGACGCGGCTTGCGGGCGCAAACCCTTGCCTCCCCGCTCGCCCCCGTCTTCGGCCGGAGTTGGCGTCTTCACGCCGGCTAGGTGAGCCTCGGTCCCCCTTTCCTTGCTGGTCAATATCACTTGCTTAGCTTAGTATTGTCGCTTTGCTGCGTCGGACGGAGAGCGAGGGCCCGGCCCAAATTGCCGAACACGTGAGTGTCCATCGCGGGCGAGTTGTGAGCGAGCCATTTCAACCCACACCCATGGTGTGACGGCCGCCCGTGAGTGGGCATCCCTGGCCCAATTGGGGTTCTCCCCAAGCTTGCCAAGCACCGGAGCATCATTGTCCCACCCCGGACCCTCTCCATTATCGTTTAGTTGTCCACGGGCACAAGTGTGCACCAAGCGAGTGAGCCGCTCGAGTGGTATCATCGCCAATTTGCTTGCTTACAACCTTAGGTCTAAGGGTCATATTATCTTGTGGTCATCACCCCAAGGTGGTGTCACATCAAGTGGTATCAGAGCAAGTTCACAACTTGTCTCTATCAAGTTGGTCCTAAGGCATGTCTATGCATTTAGAGTCTTCAAGTGCATCACTCTTGTCCCCTAGTATGGCCACCTCATACCAACCCATCGTCCCTCTCCATGAGTCCAAAACCCCAAGAGAGACCCATCACCAACACACATGACCTCCACAGTCATGTTGAATACCTCATGGGACCTATGAACAATACCTTTGATCGCCTAGATAGCATAAAAGGCCAACTTACCCGATTAGGTGACAATGAGCCCACCCCAAGGGTAGCTGATAGATTGGTCCCCCACCCACTTCCCGCCTTTGATGGAACCTCTCTTAGATAATATTTAGATTGGGAAGCAGCATTAGACCAATACTTCACTTGGTATCCCATGTCTGAGGATAAAATAGCTTGGGTCGCCAAAATGCAACTGACCAAACAAGCTCAAACTTATTGGATGCAAATTGTCGGGCTAAGATTACTTAGAAGGGAAGCACCCATCACCACATGGAAGGACATGAAGGAGCAACTTAGGGCTAATATGTTTCCCCCTCGTACTCAAATCACCAAGACCTAAGGAGCGCTTCAACTCCTTCATCCTCACCTAGCCAACCCATGACCCTAATCCCCCATTCCACATCACCTATCCTACCCACCACACCAGCACCCTACCTACAAACTCCCACCATAACCATATGTCCACAAACCCAATTGGACCCCGTGTCCACCCCTCCACCTAGGCCCATAATGGCCACCACCCCCAAACCCAAAACCCCTCACCAAACCCGTACCCACAAGCCCCCTTGACCACCACCACAAACCCACCATCATCCCCAAAAAGGGACACATCTCCCAAAACAAATCAACCCAAAATCCCTCACCCAACCCACCTCCGCTTCCTACACCAATCTTTCCCCAACCTAGGCCTCCTCTACTTCCCCTTCCTATCCCAACCCAAGCCCATGCTTGTTCACCACCCCGAGTGTGTCATACGCTAGCTATCACCAAACCACCCACCATAGATCCCCCTACTCCATTAGCAATAGAAGTTGCAACCCACACACCCACCCAAGTGGAGAAGGATGCCCATCCGGATCCACCTCCCAACATAGAGGAAATCCAAAGGCCAAACAACTCACACACCTCTAGCCTAGCTCCTCTAGAGACACCCAACCTCACCATAGATAAGTCCATACTCCAATGGCTCAAGAAAGGTCTCACCATTCCTAGTTCACAACCATGCCACCTACCCATGGGATATCAATCCCAAATCATTCCCATTCAGCCACATGTCACTTATCAAACTTCCTATTGTGTGGAAGATTTGGGAGACTTAGTGAACTACCTACATTGGCAAATTCACTTGACCAATATGCTAGCCATGAGGCCGTCCGAGACTAACACCATTAGCCTAGCATATCCCACCATTGGCTCCATCACTTCCATCTACACTAATGGCCAAGTTACTAGTGAGATCATCCTCCTTCTTCCCATGGAGGAAGAACCTATCCTAGTCCACTCCCCAACCATTGAGATCCCAAGTGCTTTGATCGGCCAACCCATTAGCAACCTTGGCCCACTTATTGAGGAGGATGACTCACCATTCGAGGATCTTGAGGACATGGAGTACCCCTATCTAGGTGACCCTTACCATGATCCCTTCGACCCTTTCCTATGGGAACCTAGATCTCCATGTGACCCACTTACCTTATTCACCACCCACCTTACCCTACCCTTACCACCCATGATGAACCAAACCCCTCCCTTCCTAGACTCGGGTTACACCATGGGAGCCTTGACCTTCGGCAACATACACCTTGGGATTGATGAGTTGCCCCACTCCATGAATTTCCCCTTCTTAGATCCCTTTGATCCATACGAGTGGAAGCTCAAGGGCCACCCCACACCCATGCACATAGAAGTCATCTCTAGGATAGGAGTGCATAAGTCTTGGCACCACACCCACTTGGCATGATTAGAAAGTCGGGTCCATTCATTCACATCACCCACATGTCAGGTAGGAAGCATGAGTGGTCCCTATTTGGGTGTAACGGTCATCCCCAATTCACCATTGGTCTTATGTATGCTAGGAGCCTACATGGGTGTCCGAGTCCTCCAACATTCATCACACTCACTTGTAAGAGGGACACCTATGGATGCCCCGGTCCTCCCAAATCCTTCAAAATCTTCATAACATCAATGCATGATAGGTCTACGTGTGGTTGCCCTGGACCACCTTTGCATACCACACACTACTCACTCACACCGCATCTTAGTACATGGCATATGCATCAAAACATGCATCAAGCAAAAGGCGGTGAGAATTATAAAAAGCGGGCAAAAACTTGTGAGTACCACTTGAAATTCCACGTTGGCGACTTGATGATGATGATTTTGGAGTGGCTCTATTCTAGGGTCACCTCCAATTTGAGGGCACGAGGACTTGGACCTTGCCAAGTTCCGAGTGGCCTTGGCACCCGACTTGCGGGTTGAACTTACCAATGGGTTTTGGAATTCATCCCACTTCCCACGTGGCGGATCCGGCACCCTCTAAGGGTACCGCGGTGGATCCTAGTGAGTGTCTTGAGCCTACACCTATCCTTGTGAGAGACACCCTCGGAGTGCCACCACAAACTAGCTCGAGAGCCCGACGTCAGCACATGGCGGCAATACTAAGCAAAGCAAGATCTCTTCGCCAGCCTAAGGGTGTGTCCGAGCCACTTTGTCGAGTGCAAGCACCATTCCTCGGCTATGGACATGGGTCGAGTTTGGAGAACAAGGTTCGCCCGGAATTGCGTTTGGCATGCTACTCCCCCGGTGGACCCATACTCGACAGGGTCGAGTTTTCCCCACCCCGGGGGTATGATGGGGACATCCCTTGCCCCTCCACATTTTATGAAGATCGGATTGATCGTCGGTGAACGCCATTATGTTCCTCATATGTTTGTGAGTCGAGTCATGTAATTTTCTTATTTTTATTTAGGTCTTAAACATGTAATTTTCCCTTTATTGAGTCATGTACCTAGGTTAGAAAGTCATTTTCCTAAGTCTTGAAGTCATTATGTTGGTTTGATAGGTTAATGGGCCCAATTCATTGGGCTAGGCCCAGGGGCGCCCCTCCCTTGGACTATTTGGTCATTAGTTACTTTGTCAGGGTCAGTTTGGTCTTAGAAAAAGTGTGGGGTCTATAAATAGCCCCACCCCTCTCTCATTTGTAACAATTATGCTTGAATATTGAATCCATAAAATTTCCACACCTTCTAGTTCCCTCTCAATATCTCCCTCTCTCTCTCTTACTATCACTCTCTCTAAGTGGGTTGTGCCCCCTCTCTCTCTCCTCCCCACCCCAATTTCGAAATCCATTCTCTCTCCTCCCCATTCACCCCTCATTAAGGCCCCTTCCCCTTCCCCATGCACTCATTCAATTCCTCTCCAACCCCTAGGTGGAAACCCCTTCTCCTAGGCACCTTTCCACTCTCCCAAGCAACCCTCCCTCTCCCCAAGACTGAAAGAGCCCTTCCCTAGGCCAAATTTCAAATTTCCCTCTCCCTTGGGCTGTGCCCTTTCATCTCCCCACCTCCCTAACCACCCAAGGTCGCACCCCCCCTTCCCCATCCACCAAATAACCCCTTGTTCATGCCCCTCCCCACACCCTCTCCTCCACCTATTCTGTCCCTGTTGCAGGTTTAGAAAAGTAGTGATTTGCAGTAGCAGCCAAGACGTCCCCTGAAGGCTACCGGTGGCATATCTTATATTTCTGGAATCGTCTCCAAGTCTTCTTTCCAACGGTGGTACTCCTGCCTGCATCCGAGTTCGGAGCTGTCCGGAGGAACGTCATCTTCAACGACTGCGCAATCTGTCCCAGACTGAAGGCCATAGCGATCTTGGAAGCCGTTCAGCGGCCAACCTTGGAGGAATTCGATCACGCTTCCTTCTACAAAATTCTTCTTCATCTAGTCCTCCATCAGTAGCAGAAGGAACGACGTCAATCGCCCGCCCGAGCTATTTGTTCTGAATTTCTTCGCCGGAGTGCGCAGTCTGCCCCCTGCAGGTCCAGGTTCGACCTGTCTTCACTTCTCCAGACACCATTCTCCTCTCCGACCTCGGATTGTGGCCCCATCAATTTATGCTCAAATCTACTTCGACCAAGATCGCGTCACCGCCAGTTTCGTTCAATTTGGAGTTCGGGAGCGACTGCAGTGCCTTCTACAATCCACTGTATCAGTTCTGCATCAGTCAGAGATAGAGTGTTGCTGTCCTGCTCCAGTCGCCGGTCCGATCATCCCTGAGTTCCAGAGCTTCCCAAAAAATTCAAGCATCATACTCGGCCAGTTGGGGAACTTTTGGCACCAGTTTCATCAAATTTGGAGCTCGGTTGAGTCCGTGGCAGCATCTTCATCGACAACCTATTCAGCAAAACTGAAGAGTGGCAGAACCGACGAAGCTTGGAGAGTCGGCGTTCTCTTCATAATTTCCCCACCTCGCTTGGCCGGCTGAAGGCCCCTCCCTGCGTGGAGGTAATCTTGGTTGTAATAAGTCTAACCCCCACCCCAAGAGCCCCCCTCCTGCGAGAGGTGTAGTTCATGTAATAATATTCTCGCAGATTTGAAGCGACACCGACGCGGCTTGCGGGCGCAAACCCTTGCCTCCCCGCTCGCCCCCGTCTTCGGCCGGAGTTGGCGTCTTCACGCCGGCTAGGTGAGCCTCGGTCCCCCTTTCCTTGCTGGTCAATATCACTTGCTTAGCTTAGTATTCTTGCTTTGCTGCGTCGGACGGAGAGCGAGGGCCCGGCCCAAATTGCCGAACACGTGAGTGTCCATCGCGGGCGAGTTGTGAGCGAGCCATTTCAACCCACACCCATGGTGTGACGGCCGCCCGTGAGTGGGCATCCCTGGCCCAATTGGGGTTCTCCCCAAGCTTGCCAAGCACCGGAGCATCATTGTCCCACCCCGGACCCTCTGCATTATCGTTTAGTTGCCCACGGGCACAAGTGTGCACCAAGCGAGTGAGCCGCTCGAGTGGTATCATCGCCAATTTGCTTGCTTGCAACCTTAGGTCCAAGGGTCATATTGTCTTGTGGTCATCACCCCAAGGTGGTGTCACATCAAACCCCCCGCTAACTTACCGCGAAGTTGGATCCGCGAAAGGACAGGGGGAAGCCTACCAACATCCGGATCGGTCTCCACACTCCTTCAATAAGTGTGCGTTACAGATGGAGCACGATACCGTCTGGGGGATGCTCCATCCCTTGTCAGTTCGATCAAATTTCCACTGACGAGACAACTACTAACTCCAGTTTGATAGCTAGACTAAGTAACCTTATCAAGAAGCAATAGATGATCATGCATGAAGGGGCCGGGTTTTGTCGATTCCCATAAACTCACAGCACTCGATCGAGTGGCGCCATGCAGTCTGGACACCCAAACACCACCGCAGCAAGAACCCACTAGGAAGCTCGATCCTATTGGGTCTTCAAATTAATGATCATGCATGGCTGTCTGCATGTGTGAAAGTTGGCGTTCACACTAGAAGAAGAAATTGCACGCCTGAAACTCCCTGCGATTGGGAGTGCCTACGTCTAGTTTCCAATATATATATTACAACTCATGTACAAACACATGAGACTTGTAAACTGTATCCATTATTATGTAAACAACCTCCGAGGGAAACATGCCAGCGACCTCCGAGTTAGCTGCCATAAACACCTCCGTGTAAATCCCCTCCGCGATGAGTGCTTTCACTCACGCTCATCCACCCGTCGGTTACGTATCAGGATTGTCATCCTGTTGTAATTTGTTGTAACATGTTACTATATAATACAATCAACTCGGACTCCCACTGTACATTCGGGAGATCCTTCCTTGCCTCTTTCTTACCCATCTTACATGGTATCAGAGCCACCTGCGACACCACACCCCATGGCCTCCTCCTCTCAATCTTCCTCCGAGCCAGCTTCCTCTCAACCTGATAACTTGGCCACTGCAGGAGTCCCAAGCGGGTCTGTTCTCACCTCTTCTCCCGCCTTCCCAGCCCCTGCAAATCCATCGCAACCTTCTCCGACTATCTTGCCTACACCCTCCCCACTGAACGCCACTTTTCCCTCCACCATCACCTCTCTTCCCAATGTTTCTCACTTTCTCCCCATCAAGCTCTCCGGGGATAACTATGCGGTTTGGAAGGCACAATTTCTTCCCATTGTGAACACCTACCGCATGCATGGCTTACTAGATGGTTCATGGCCGTGCCCTGCCCTCCTCAACACGGATCCGATGGATGACTCTAAAGTCCTTCTCAACCCTGATGCAGAGGCTTGGCGCGTCTACGATCAACTTCTATTAAGTTGGATCTATTCCTCCATCTCGGAAGCCATTCTGCCCCACATCGTGGGCTCACCCACCTCTGCTAATGCATGGGCACGGCTAGCTCGAGCCTATGGTTCCACATCCCGGCTTTGAGTACTCAACCTGCGCCTTCAACTCCAGACTATGAAGAAAGGCGATGCCTCCATCACTGAGTATCTTAAGCGGGCAAAGGAGATTGCAGATAACCTTGCTATTGTCTCTGAACCTGTCTCATCCACTGATCTCATGCTCTCCATTCTGGGTGGCCTTGGCCATAGTTATGAGGCGTTTGTCACTTCCGTCATGACGCGCCCAGACCATGAGAGCTTGTCCTATGATGATATTCACGGCATGCTGCTCAATCACGAGCAACTTATGCGGTAGCACCCGGTGTCTGCTGATGGAATTCCACCCTCTGCTAACGTTGCCCACACCAACCCATCTCAGCAAGGTGGCCGCAATAACTCCAACAATGGACGTGGTGGGCGTTCTCGCAACAAGAACAACAAGGGGCCTGCTTACTCTAACCAAAGCTCTCGCAATAGCACCCGCACCCGACCGGCTCCTCAGCCTGTTCAGAATGACAATGAGCCTTGCCAACTGTGTGGTTTCATGGGACACGGCGCTGTCAACTGTCGGCGGTGCTTTGACATCTCCTACCATGCACCACAACACCGCAAGCCATCTCCCTCCTCTTACCAAGCACATACGGCTTCTATAGCAACATCCAACTACTTTGATGCAAACTGGTATCCCGACAGCGGTGCAACGCATCATATGATGGCTGACATTAGCAACTTTGAGCAACCACAAGAATATCATGGGAACGACCAAGTCTACATTGGCAATGGCAAAGGTTTACGTATACACCATACTGGCACCCTCTCCCTTCACAGCCCAACTCGCCCACTTCATTTACATCATACCCTTCATGTTCCTTCCTTATCCAAGAACCTTGCCTCCGTATCTAAACTCACCACTGACAACCTTGTTTCCTATGAATTTTTTCCACATTACTTTTGTGTGAAGGATCTCAATACGGGGAAGGAACTTCTTCGCGGACCCAAGGTTGATGGGCTCTATCTTTTTCCTCTGATTACCACTGCTCTCCGGCGCTCCAAAAATTGCTTTAATGTCAGCCGGACGTCCTCCACCGCCTGGCATGCGCGCCTTGGTCACCCGGCTCTCCAAGTCATCAAGCATGTCCTTTCTACCTTAGGTTTTGAGTCCAATAAGAATGAGCATCATGTCTGCTCCGCTTGCTTGCAAGCAAAATGTCATCAGTTACCATTTTCTTTGTCCTCTTATGTTACCTCTTCACCACTTGAATTAGTAGTTTCTGATGTCTAGGGTCCATCCCCTCATCTCTCTGTCAATGGCAATCGCTACTATGTCTCATTTATTGACCATTATTCTCGTTTTACTTGGCTATATCCCATTGCGAACAAAAGTGATGTACTCTCTTGTTTCATGCACTTTAAGCGCCACACTGAGAACTTATTTTCCAGCAAAATAAAATCCTTTCAAAGTGATTGGGGAGTTGAGTTTCGCTCTTTATCTCGATTTCTTGATGCGTTTGGTATCACTCATCATGTCGCATGCCCACATACTCATCAACAAAATGGCATTGCGGAACGTAAACACCGGCACATTATCGAAACCACTCTTGCTCTTCTTAAGCACGCTAATCTCCCTTTCAAATATTGGGAAGATGCGGCTTGTTGCGTTGTCTACCTCATTAATCGACTACCATCACCATTACTTGGCAATCTCACTCCCTTTCAGAAACTCTTTGGCCGACCTCCAGATTATCAACTTCTACGCACCTTCGGAGGCGCCTGCTATCCGCTCCTTCGTCCCTACCAATCCAACAAATTCTCTTTCTGATCCACCCGTTGTGCCTTCTTGGGCTACAGTGCATCTCACAAGGGATACCGTTGTCTGGATCCCATTTCTGGTCGGCTGTATGTATCCCGCAATGTCATATTTGACGAAATGAGTTTCCCTTACTCTGCTACCACATCAACGGAGCACCAACCTCCAGCCGCTCCTTCCTCTGGCGGCACCTTCCTCCATTTTCCTCAAGAGCTCCATCATTGGATCATTCCCCAAAGTTCTGCTCACCACCTCATTCCCCAAATGCAACGCCACAGAAATCTCCACCTTCCCACGTTCCTACGTCACCTACAAATGAGCCACACTTCCCTGTGGCACCCACATCTCCACTGCCCTCCACCCCACCAGCCATTCAAAGCCCAGTGGCTACCACTAACTCAGCCACCCCACCACGAAAAACAAGACTCATTGCAGATATCCTTGCTTCCACCAACAAGCCTACCAACCCCCCTACCCAACGAACCAAGCACCTTTTCATTGCCAATGTTGATGAAGTCGAACCCTCCTCATTCACTGTTGCTAATACTTCTCCACAGTGGCGGCAAGCAATGAGTGAAGAATTCGCTGCTCTCTTGAAAAATGGCACTTGGTCTCTTGTACCGCCACCACCCGGAGCAAATATTATTGGTTGTAGATGGGTCTACCGAATCAAGCGCAACGCTGATGGATCTCTGGCCCGATACAAAGCCCGCTTGGTGGCTAAGGGATTTCACCAACAACCTGGACTGGACTATACAGATACGTTCAGTTCTGTCATCAAACCACCTACAATTCGCACCATTCTGGCTATTGCCGTCTCCAGACGATGGCACATCCATCAACTTGATGTTCAAAATGCCTTTCTACATGGCATACTTCAAGAGGACATTTACATGCAGCAGCCTCAAGGGTTCACTGATCCTCAGGCGCCCAACTTGGTGTGCAAACTGCATCGGTCTCTCTATGGTTTGAAGCAAGCTCCTCGCGCCTGGTTTTATCATTTACATGACTACCTTGTTAACTATGGGTTCACTGCCTCCTCATGCGACCCATCCCTTTTTTTGTTCCACTCTAATCACACGGTCCTGTATCTTCTCGTCTATGTAGACGATATTATTTTAACTGGCAACAACTCCTCTGCCATGCAACGTCTGTTGGACGACTTAGGCTGCACCTTCGCCATCAAGGACTTGGGAGAGCTTCACTACTTCTTAGGCATTGAGGTGCAGAGATCGGCATCTAGTCTCATTCTTCGTCAACAATAATACCTTATGGAACTCTTGCGCAAAGCAAACATGCATGAAGCTAAACCCATTGGCAGTCCCATGTCTGCCACGGCCTCTCTCTCACAAGTGCAGGGTGACCCTTTACCTGATCCAAGTCAATATAGAAGCATTGTGGGCTCACTTCAATATCTTCTTCTCACTCGGCCGGATATTGCTTTCGCCGTCAACAAGGTGTGCCAATTTCTTTCAGCTCCTACAACCACACATTGGGCGGAAGTTAAAAGAATCCATCGTTACCTCAAGGGTACCATGTCCTATGGACTATGTTTTGTACCATCCTCCTTTCAACTTCAGGCTTTCACTGATGTCGACTGGGCGGGTTGCCCGGATGATCGGCGCTCCACAACAGGCATTGCCATCTACCTTGGTGACAGCCTCATCCATTGGAGTGCCAAGAAGCAGACCACTGTTTCTCGTTCCAGTACTGAAGCAGAACTTCGAGCGCTCGCCACTGCTGCGACAGATCTCGTTTGGCTCGGTCGTTTTTTAACTGAGCTTTGCATACCCAACTTGCGAGCACCAATTTTGTGGTGCGACAATATTGGTGCTATGTACTTGGCAGCGAATCCCCTTTTTAAGGCATGGACAAAGCACATTGAGGTGGATTTTCAATTTGTTCGGCAGCTCGTCCTTAAGAAAGACCTGCTCGTTCGCTATATTGCAACCAAAGATCAAATTGCCGATGTTTTTACTAAGGGTCTGCTACCCGCTTGCCTTACTGCACTCCGGGACAAGCTCAACGTCATCCCCTCCATTCATCTTGAGGGGGCGTGTAAACCGTATCCATTATTATGTAAATAATGTAATCTTTAGTCCCATATCGGTTGTGTAGAACTTCTTGTATCACTAAAGCATTATATAAAGAGATGGGGTGTTCCTCTTGGAGACACACCCAATTACTCCTCTTTCCTTCCTCTTCTTATTATTATTCTTTCTCTTTCTATCTCAACTTGGTATCAGAGCCAAGTTTAAGGGGTGGGCAACACTCCACGCCCATTTGGGTGCGCCCAGGCTTGCCTAGGCAAGTGCACCCCCCCCCCCTTTTTCTTGGAGGGGTTCCGCGGTCGGGCATGCCTGGGCGTGCCGAGGCAAGTGTGCTGCCCCAATCAAAAGTCTTTTCAAGTTGTATGTGCAACAAGAAGTTGTCGCCCTCACCGGCACTGATGTCGTCTTCTCTCGCTGAAGTGCCAATCTCGCCATGGGATCTAGCAGTCGTGGGTTTATCTTCTCTATTGCCTTCCTGAGGTATGCGTCGTTTTCCAAGGAACTCTGCTGTCATCTTGAGATGTTATTTGGAGATGATGTGTGTGGATGTTCGTGAATAATGCGAATGTCTATGGATGTTTATTGGTGGTTTGCTAGCGATATTTGTTGATGTTTTAAGTATAAAGTAGCAGTCTCCTTGTATAGCTGTGTTACGGGGATGGCCGACCCAGTTACTATGCAGAATCTTGAAGGGTTGATTGAGCGCCTTATCTCAGCACAGATAACGGTTGCACAATCAACCACTACTGCAAGTAACTCAACTCAGGAGACTATATCCCTTAATGCCTTACAAGTGGCAGTCAAACTTGATGGTCCAACAACATATTTGACCTGGGCAAGGAGTACTCGTCTGCTTGTGCAAGGACGAGGTTTGGAGGGATATCTGACTGGTGTAGTAAAGAAGCCTCCTAATGATGCACCTAGCATGGTACAATGGAATATGGAGAACTCGATTGTTTTGGCATTTCCTCTTAATACCATGGCACCCAGTGTTGCCAGGAGCGTTCAATTACTGGAGACTGCACATGAGGTATGGGAGACAACAACTCAAATATTTTCACAAAAACTTAATTCTGCACAGTTTTTTGAGATTCGGTCCCAGTTGCGGGAACTCCGTCAAGGAGATTTGTCTGTGACAGATTATGCCACTGAATTAAAGCGCCTATGGTCTGAGGCTGATCATTATAGAACCTTTGTTCCTGCCTGTTCAATTGATGTTGATGGCTTCCAGAAATATCTCGAACAAGAATGGGTTCAGGACTTTCTTTATGGTCTGAATTCAGAGTTTGAGTCTGTTCGTGTTCAATTATTGGCTCGAGATGTTCTTCCCAGCTTGGGGCAAGCATTCTCTACTGTCCTAAGCGAGGAAACCCGGCGGCGGGTCACCTCAACAGCCGGTGCTCCAATGCGATCAGCTCTTACTGTACAACCTCAACTATCAGGAGAGAGAATATGCCACCATTGCAAGAAACCGGGGCACATCAAGGCCTATTGCTGGGATCTTCATGGTCGTCCTCCTCAGTATGGTCGTGGTCGTGGTCGTGGTGACAGTGCTGGACATCGTGGTAGTCGAGCTGGAAGCCGTGGTCGTGGTAGTCACCTTGGGCAGGCTCATGTGTCTGAGGAAATTGAGAGCAATGTACCTAATATGTCTACAGAGGAGTATCAGACTCTGCGACGGTTGATGGCAAAGTACGAAACATCTTCTAGTACTACTTCCTCTCCGACGGAGACAACTGGCCAACCCGAGGGGTATTTAGACTCTTCACACTTTGCTCAGTCAGGTATCACATCTAGTATCAAACATGCATTCAATTGTGTAAGTAAGGAATCCAACTCCTGGGTGATAGACTCTAGAGCCTCTAGTCATATGACAGGTGCATCCACCTTTTTTCGGTCATATCTCCCATGCTCGGGTAGGGATAAAGTCCGTATCGCTGATGGATCCTTTACCTCTATCTCAGGCAAAGGATCTGTGGACTGTACACCTATCTTGAGATTGTCTTCGGTCTTACATGTCCCTTCGTTTCCTACAAATCTGCTTTCCATCAGTTCTATTACCCGAGATTTGAATTGTTCTGTCACTTTTTTGCCTTCTTATTGCATCTTTCAGGAGCTGAAAACGGGGAAGACACTTGGATGTGGTAAAATGCACAATGGACTCTCCTACTTGGAAGGTGGACTGCATGGTCTGAAGCTTGATGCAGAGAGGTCTGCCTTTTCTGTTAATAATGCTATCTCAGATATTGTGTTACAACATCAGAGGTTAGGACATGTTCCATTTCCAATTCTTGGCCGTATGTTTCCTTCTTTATCAAATAAGAGTAGTTCACATATGTTGGTTTGTGATCATTGTGAGCTGGCCAAACATACCAGAGGAAGTTATCCCGTTTCTGGGAATAGAAGTTCTGCACCTTTTGACATTGTGCATTCGGATGTGTGGGGTCCTTATAGCACTGTCGCTATTACATGTCATCGGTGGTTTGTTACTTTTATTGATTGTTTCAGCCGAGTAACTTGGGTATAATTGTTGAAGAGTAAGGGCGAAGTTCTTAGTTGCTTTAAAGAATTTCATAAGTTGGTGGGCACACAGTTCAATACCAAAATTAAAACTTTACGCTCTGATAATGGGACTGAATACACTAACAAGGAATTTTATGAGTATCTTCAAACTCATGGGATCCTCCACCAGACAACTTGTGTTGACACTCCTGCTCAGAATGGGGTGGCTGAAAGGAAGAATAGACATCTACTGGAAGTGACTCGTTCACTTATATTTACAATGAATGTTCCAAAGTTTTTATGGGGAGAAGCAGTTTTGACTGCTGCATACTTAATTAACCGGATGCCTCTCAGAACCCTTGGTTTTTTATCTCCTCTTCAGTGTCTAAAAGGGTCGACAAATTATGTGGTTCCTCCTAAAGTATTTGGGTGTGTTTGCTTTGCTCGAGATCACAGGCCATATGTTGGTAAATTAGATCCTCGAGCATTGAAATGCATGTTTGTTGGCTACTCTGCTACTCAAAAGGGATATACGTGTTATTACCCTCCAGAACGGCATTTTTTGGTCACTATGGATGTTACATTTTGTGAGGGTGAAGCCTACTATGAAACTCGTCCATCTGATGAAGGGACACCAGCCTTGCTTCTTCCAGAAGAGTTTCTTTTCACTCCTACTAATTATGGTATCCAGGGAGAGTTTCATCATGGTGGTATCCAGGGGGAGTTTCATCATGGTGGCGATGGTCTTCAAGGGGAACGAAAGAATGAAGAAGGTCCGTCCTATGTGCATTCACATCCTACTACTATCCAAGTGTCTTCACCGGTTGAAGCTCCGCCCACTTCTTCTTCTGAGGTCTCTACGTCGAGTCATAATGGTAACAATAGTCTCATTCCCCCAGTTATTTCTGACCTTGATATTCCTATTGCATAACGAAAGGGCACTCGCCCAACTGTTCTTCCTGCTCGTTACCGTTATGATATTGTTAATTATGTTTCATATGAGTCAGTTTCTCCATCCTAGCAGTGTTTTGCAGCTGCTTTAGACTCTATTTGCATTCCTAATACCTGGCAAGCGGCTATGAAAGATCCTAAGTGGAGGGAGGCTATGCTAGAGGAAATGAGTGCTTTATCCAAAAATCAGACGTGGGAGTTGGTTCCTCTATTAGCTGGGAAGCGTCCTGTTGGGTGTAGATGGGTGTTCACTGTGAAACAAACACCTGAAGGCAAGGTGGAGAGGTACAAAGCTCGGCTGGTTGCAAAGGGTTATACACAGACATATGGGGTGGACTATGAGGAGACATTTGCTCCTGTGGCAATGATGAATTCTGTTCGTATTCTGATCTCATGTGCAGCCAACCTTGGCTGGGAGCTACATCAGTTAGATGTGAAGAATGCTTTCTTACATGGCGATCTTCAAGAGGAGGTCTATATGCAGGTCCCACCAGGCTTTGAGAGTAAAGCAACTACTGGAAAAATCTGTAAATTGAAGAGATCATTGTATGGTCTTAAGCAGTCTCCTCATGCTTAGTTTGAAAGATTCAGCAAAACTGTGAGAGACATGGGATACAGATAGAGTAATGCAGATCACACTTTATTCTATAGGCATCGTGAAGGAAAAAAGACCATTCTCCTTGTTTATGTTGATGATATTATTATTACAGGAGATGATCAACATGAAATCAAGCAGTTGAAGTCCAAGATGAAACAAGCATTTGAGGTGAAAGACTTGGGTCTGTTGAGATATTTTTTGGGTATAGAGGTGGCTAGATCAGCTAAAGGGATTTTTCTGTCACAGCGCAAGTATGTTCTTGACTTACTCTTAGAAACTGGGATGTTGGGGTGTAAGCCAGCTCCTACTCCAATAGACCCGAATCACCGCCTACAGGCAGATGGTGGTGCGCCAGTTGATAGGGGGAGATATCAGAGATTGGTCGGTAAATTGATCTATTTGTCGCACACTCGACCTGATATAGCTTATGCAGTTAGTGTTATCAGTCAGTATATGCATGATCCACGAGAGAGACATTTTGAGGAGGCTTATAGAGTGTTGCGCTATCTAAAGGGGTGCCCTGGTCGGGGCCTATTGTTCTCCCGACATAGTACCTTTCAGGTAGAAGGATTTGTTGATGCTGATTAGGCTGGATCACTGGATGATAGGCGCTCTACCTCTGGATATTGTATGTATGTTGGGGGTAACTTGGTTGCTTGGCGGAGTAAGAAACAAACTGTGGTGGCTCGATCGACAGCAGAAGCAGAGTATAGGGCAATGGCACTAGGTGTATGTGAACTTCTTTGGCTCCAGAAACTACTCTAGGAGTTGCATTTATGGAATGAGTCTCCTCTTCGTCTATATTGTGATAGCAAAGCAGCAATCGAGATTGTGAATAATCCAGTGCAACATGATCGCACCAAACACATTGAAATCGACCGTCATTTTATCAAGGAAAAGATTGATCAGGGTCAAATTTGCATTCCTTTTGTTCAATCATCTAATCAGGTGGCAGATATTCTGACTAAGGGATTGAATCCTTCTATGTTTTCTATATTAGTAGGCAAGATGGGACTCTATGATATCTTCACCCCATCTTGAGGGGGAGTAATGTAATCTTTAGTCCCATATCGGTTGTGTAGAACTTCTTGTATCACTAAAGCATTATATAAAGAGATGGGGTGTTCCTCTTGGAGACACACCCAATTACTCCTCTTTCCTTCCTCTTCTTATTATTATTCTTTCTCTTTCTATCTCAACTGTAAACAACCTCCGAGGGAAACATGCCAGCGACCTCCGAGTTAGCTGCCATAAACACCTCCGTGTAAATCCCCTCCGCGATGAGTGCTTTCACTCACGCTCATCCACCTGTCGGTTACGTATCAGGATTGTCTTCCTGTTGTAATATGTTGTAACATGTTACTATATAATACAATCAACTCGGACTCCCACTGTACATTCGGGAGATCCTTCCTTGCCTCTTTCTTACCCATCTTACAAGACTCTTGTACAGCTGTGGAATCTAGAGTACCCAGGGTTGGACGCAGACGTCGAAGAGAAGGCAGGGCATGATGAGGTGGGCGCCATCGTGTAGTTGGCACTGCCGTACGTTGTGACGGTGACAAGGACGCTGGCTCCCCCATTATCCTGGTAGCCCTAGAGGACGATGCGTCGAGGCCACTGTGCGGTGCGGCACAGGCGGGTGAGGTGGGGGAAGTCTGCTAGACAGAGTGGGGTTTGTCGACATGAGCCATGACTGAAGTGCCTCTAGGTACAACGCTGACGGCCATGGAGGGAGCATGGGATCCCCCTTGCTCTCAAGCCGCTGGCCGGAGAGTGTTGAAGAGTGATCCAAAATTTTAGGAGATAGTTTTAGATATGTGTCTGTTATTTCAGTCAAATGTGATTTTTTTTGTTTTTTGTTGTTGCAGTGACCCACATTTATATCTCACGTTTGAGCCGTGCATATAATTGAATTCTATGCTATGTAAAAGACTGAGTATGCTTACCATCTCAATGATAGTAGTAGTATTATCCTCATTCTGCTTGCACCTCTGTTCCACCGAGAAAACCCCTTCTTGTTCTCTATTTATTTTTGCAACATGTAGACAGAGGAAGAGGCAGCACACAGGAGATCTCCGACAAGTTCTGGTATCATAGATAGGTTCTTCACATCTAGGCATAGGTGATGACTGAACAAGGAGCAGCTTCAACTAGATCAGCAGATTGGTTCAAAAAAATTGCCGTTTTCTTCCTTTCCTTTTATCTCAAGATGTGGGGTAAGTTAGTCTACACGCCACGTATTTGTTAATAGCTTTGTGAGATGCTTGTGAATGTGAATGGAGGTATTCTTGGTATTTCTCAATCCTTTATTCCTATTTTTAATCGTGAATCAAATGAGCACTGGAGTATTAAGATGAGGACCTTGTTTGTATCTCAAGATTTATGAGATTTGGTGAACAATGGCTATATAGATCCAACCGCGGATGAAGAAGAGGTTAGACTCACGGTGGCTCAAAAGAACGAGTTGAAAGAAAATAGAAAGAAAGATGCAAAGGCTCTATTTATTATTCAACCGGCTGTGAACGAGTCAATTTTTGCAAGGATTGCTTCAACAAACACTTCTCATGAAACATGGATGACTCTAAAGACTAAGTTTCAAGGAACGACGAAGGTAATTATTGTCAAACTTCAGTCACTTCGTCGAGAACTTAAAACTTTGCTTATGAAAAATAGTGAATATGTTCAAGACTTTCTATCTAGAGTCACCGAGATAGTTAGTAACATGAAATCTTTTGGAGAAAAAGTTTCTGATCAAATTGTGGTTGAGAAGATTTTAAGCGGTCTAACTTCAAAATTTGATCATGTTGTTGCTACTATTGAGGAATCTAAAAATTTTTCTAAGTTCACATTTAATGAATTAATTGGATCTTTGCAAGCTCACGAAGCAAGGTTGAACAAGCCTGCATAAAGGTTTGAAGAGAAAGCTTTTCAAGTCACATCTGGGCCTCGTTTCTTTAGACATATGTAAACGTCCTGACAAGCGTCTTTCTTTGATTTTCTCTCGGGGTATGCCCCCTTGGCTGTGTAATCCTTATTATTTCATATAATAAAGTTTGGGCTGCAAGGACTGCCTAGGGGAGTGAGCCCATTCCCCCCTGGGGGGGAGTGCACTCGACCGGTTGCAATCCTACTGCTCCCTTGTGTTAAAAAAAAGTCACATCTGACTCTCAAGTACAGAAAAATAAATTTTAAAGCACAAGAAGATGAGGTGGTGGTAGAGGTGGATACCGAGGAAGAGGAAAAGGTCGTGGCAGAACGAATGAAAAAACATCTCAAATGAGTAGAATCACAATGATCATAATGGTAATAGAAATGTGAAAAGCATTCAGTGTTATCATTGTAAAAAAATATGGGCACAAAGAAGCAAATTGTTGGGATAAAACAAAATAACAAGCTAACTTTATGGGACAAGAGGAGGAAAATCAATTGTTTATGGCTTGTTTTCATTCCAGTGAAAGTTTGAAAAATGTTTAGTTTCTAGATAGTGATTGTTCTAATCATATGACGGGTGAGAAATCTATGTTTAAGTTTTTTGATGAATCAATTAAGTTGCGGGTCAGACTTAGAGATAATAAACAAGTAAATGTAGAAGGGAAAGTCACTATTACTTTAACCACAAGTTCAGGTAAAACAAAATATATTGATGATGTCTTCTTTGTTCCTATCTTAACACATAACTTATTGAGTGTGAGACAGCTAATGAGCATAAGATATTCTGTCTTATTTGATACATCATTAGAGATAAAAAATCTGATAATATTATTGCTAAGGTGTTTATGGCTGCAAATAAAATGTTTCCATTTGAACTCTCTTATATAGAGAATCATGCCGTTGTGTCCTTGTCCCCTGAGATTGGAGGACCATGGGAGACCTCGGTCGCGACCTTACCGTCCAGTGCGTCCGTAGTATGGTGGGCAGTTTCCATGGGAAAAATAGGTGGGTTATAGTGAGAAGTATGTGAGGGAGGAAGGTAAGATGGTGGCTAGAGAGAGGAGGAACCGTGTGAGGACAAGTCATGTAGGGCCATGGTGAGTGGAAGATTGAAGGAAATAAAAAAAAATGAAAGAAACTGGCACGAGGCAGAAAGGAGGGTGGTTATTAACAAGTGGAAGAGGAAACATGCATTTGGGCAGCAAGGTGCACGACAACAAAAGAAAATTAAAGAACTAAGCAACCAGAGAGGATGAGAAGAAAGGATGGTGATTAGCCTCTGATACCACGTGAAAATTGGTGTTCACACCCATATATAAACAGGAAGAAGGAATTGCACGCCTGAAACTCCCCGCGATTGGGAGTGCCTACCAAAGAGTACAGGTGTGACACACGAGGATAAAGGATCACTACTACAAAGTGGGTTACTGCCGACGATTAAAACTGCCGGCCCTTCTTAAATAGTCGACTGTTTACTGTCATCTAAATTTTAGACGACAGTTAAACCGTCATCTTTTTATCGTCGGCTAATATTACATCGGTCATTCTTTTGATGACCGTTTTTAAACCGTCGTCATATGAAAATCGTCGCTTTATTTTTTTCTTAACAATATTATTCTCGACGGTTTGAAAACCGTCGGCCATTCTGTCAAACTATTTTTTTAACCTTTATTTCTTAATACTAATGTATTGGCATTTGTCACCTATATCATATACATTCACATGCTTCATTAATCCCTGCAACATACACATTCATTATTGATCTTTGCAAGATACATATCCATATGTCATATCGAAAGGAATCGACATATACATTCAAATATTTTCTTGAAATCACATTTTATACAAAATACACATCTATATTCACATACTATACCAAATGCCACTTTAGTGAACATTTACTTAAAATATAAGATTCAAATTGCAATCCAAACAGCTTAAATACAAATCTCTAACAAAAATTCAAGGTCTAATCCAACATGTCCAAAGACAATTACATTGTTTCTTTGTAATTTCAAAACTACAAGATTGTAGCTATAAACTTTAGATGATGTCATCGTGAAGATCAAGTTGCATCTCTATCATCATGGGTGTTGGACATTCTATCATGTCATCTTGAATCTCCAACCTATAAAAAATAAAGAAATAAAATAGAGTTATGTCCTCCGGCAAACCCATCTGAAGGATGATCTCGCGCGGCTCCTGAGCTGGGAGGATGATCATCGAATAGTGAACTGTAGAGAAAGGGCAATGGATCAGAGGGCCCAGGGATGGTTCCCTGGGGAAAACCCTCCGATGCTTAAGTCAGTAGAGCAATAGTGGAAGATATGGAGGGAGGTAGAAAGAGATGCACGAGATCCCCAAACACCAAGGTGGTGAAGTGATTCCTGTTCAGGAGATTTTAGGCGTGTAATGCCCTTACCTTCATTGGAGGGAGTCCCTGGTTTATATAGTGTGCTCACCTTATGAGTCCCGTAAGCTGAGGAGTTTCAGGCGGGAGTTACGTCCTCATCGTGGGATCTTTACGTCCTCATCGTGGGATCTTCATAGCCTTGAGGGATCATGGGTCTCTTATCCTCATAACTCCTACTCATAAAGGGCTCTCAACGGCAGCGTAGATAAGCAGTCGTCGATCGGTCCGAGCATAAGAGGTGACAACCCTGTCCGGGCGATAGGCATAGCTCGGATGAAGATAGGTCGGAGTGGACGCTGAGTGCTTGCCTCTATCCCGATGAGGGGATAACTCGGGCATGGGTCTTCCTCCGTTCTGACCGACGCTCGGGCCTTCCGAGCCTAAGGGCAGCCGAGGAAGGGTGAGATCCCGAGTAATCTTATTAGACTTTTTAACCTAAGTGGGCCCTATGGACTGTCACTTAGATGAGCTGAGCCTCGTTTGGTCCTGATGGACCTGGTTTGACTGCTCTTAGATGGGCTCCAGAAATCCCCTCTCCACCGTCAATCAGCCATAACACTAATAACAATAGAGTATCTAATTAACTCATCTCTTCTCGTATACAAAAGCCCTAAAAACAATAGTATAGTAAGAACCCTGTTCATAAACACGGGTTATTCTTGAACATAAACACCCGTTATTCATGTTCCAAGATTCACGTGCATAATTAT
Source organism: Amorphophallus konjac (assembly GCA_022559845.1). Classification (NCBI taxonomy): domain Eukaryota; kingdom Viridiplantae; phylum Streptophyta; class Magnoliopsida; order Alismatales; family Araceae; genus Amorphophallus; species Amorphophallus konjac. Next base: position 3,552 of record JAHNEJ010001273.1, on the reverse strand, counting down.
ACCACATTCAACTTTATTTATATTTCTTTAACAAAAATTTTATTTATATAAAAATATGCTCGTACATACATTAGACCTACTATAAGATCACAATGTGCATGCACAGGTCATACACCAATTTTGCACAAACATGTGCTCCTATATACAAACACTTCAAAGAAATACGAGCTTCAGATGATAGTATTCTCTCGAGGAAGGATCAAAGTTGCATTGCAACACCTAAACTGAATAGTACGAAACCTCCAAAAACTTGAAGACATCTGACCAAATAAAGACCAATAAGACGATGATGATCTTGCTGATTTTGTGGTGTTATGCTTGTGATGCTTTTGATCTTTGACGATCTTCAGGATTTCTGTTTCAACAGAAACAATAAGCTTATTGGTTGTATCTACCAGCTGACTATAACTGCTGGTGAACTAGAATTTTTAGCAGAATAGAAAGAGTGTAATCTCCTTAACATTTCCTGCAAAAGTGCATGTAAATGGTTAAATATGTAGTACAATTTGTCTTCAACTAATTCCTTTCACATTGTTAAATAGATAAAGTATTTAGATGCAACAATGTTAGAAACACTCATTTGGAACTTTATGCACCAAATGCTAGGACATAAAAGTAAGATCATAAAACTTTGAATACAGTATTGTACACAGTAACGTAAGGTTCTTATTCCGTTCAAAATGTAACCATGCTTTTAAAGGACATTCTTATATGATCAAAATGTGAAAGGTTTGAACTCCATGCATTGGTTATAACACCAGGACATAGATATCCAAGAAAAATATGCCAAAATTATAAACAATAGGCTCCACCACAAAACAAGAGTGCAATTATGATCAAGAGAGCGTCATACATATTCTCACCTGTCGCTTTTCTTCGGGTAACTCAACTTTTTGTCTAAGAGATGGCAATATCAATATCATTTATAACCACCCCAAGAATAGTAATGGCATGAAACTCAACCATATGCAAATACTTCTTTACACCGAGATGTGGCCATCTTGTGCCTTGTGAAGGTAAACGCTTTGCCTCTTAATTTAGAAAAAGCAAAGAGTGTCCTACATATTTCTATTAATTTGTCAAGAAAATCCTCAAACGTTGCTCTGAGGTTGGATGAGGATCCTTCTGCTATTTGCATGCAAGCCCTTGCCAAAAAAGAGTGAAGTCAACATTTACCATGTGTATGTAGATAGAAAGTGAACAAGAGCATAGAAACTTTACCATTGTGTATGCAGATAGAAAGGAAAATAGAAAGGAGAAACATATAAATGGAAAAGTCACGTACTCGTGAACCGGCAGATTCATTGCATCAACTCTTTTCCCATCATCATTTGCCCGCATGTAGAAAGCTTTAATAACATCATAAATATTTTGGAGATAATAAATTAGAAGGTAATCTCATTTTGCTATCAAAACATAAGCCAAAATCATGCCTTGGGATAGTCTCTGATTATGAGAGGCCATCCAGCAAATGCACCCATTTGGCAGCCAGGTGGATCCCGATTGCTAGTGTTTCTAGTTGCAATAGAATGGGGGGCTGCATTGGCATTTGCTTCAGGAGATTTGGAATGCTGAAAGAATGCTAGACCTAGGTAGGCAGCCATGCATTGTTCGTGGCCTCACCCACGGCTCCCCAACAGTTATGAGCATGGCCACTGGAGGCAATGCAGCTCAAATGTCATCCTGCTTCTTAATATACTACGACTAGCAGAGGATACTAATCAGAACAATCCAAAATAGCAACTCAAGGACAGTGCGCCCCCCTCCGCCCAATCAAAGACGAGTCCTTACCGGATTCCACAGAACCCGTGCCCAAATGTGCCCTGCATAAAGTTCATAAACAAGCCCTTCACCACAACCTGCAGTAGGTTCCAGCTTCACCCTATATGTCTCTCGAAGAGAAAGAGAGGCACTGTGATTACAACTGAAGTAGCGCGGAATACCAGTGCACAGTATCTCATAAGAAACAAAACATCCGTACAGGATACATTAAGTTCCCGCCTAACCCTAGAAACAAGACATCTGACAATGGCGCGCCGCAACAAGTTACCTCGCCGGCGGTCGTCTGGTGAAGCTAGCTCAACCTAGATGAGCTTGAAGGGGAGAGGCCACGGGGTGGACCTGGGCACTTCGACCTTGTCCTTGATCCGCTCGATCTTCTTCTTCAGCTTGGGCCCCACGTTGCCGTACGACCCCTTGAAGCGCTTCCCTCTCTTCGTCTTCTTGTCCCTGCGCCCGCACTGCTCCGCCGACGGCGAGGGAGACCGGGATGAGGCAGGAGCGGGGCCCGGAGCAGGCGGCGAGAGGGAGGGAGGCAGAATTAGGCGTAGGACTGGAAGAGGAGAAAGCGGCGGCTCCACGCAGCCGCTGCTGGCGCGCGGCGAGCAGCGGCACCCGCCTCGCAACCCACTGCATCGCCATGGCGCTGGATCTCGGCGGCGGCGGCGGCAGGCGGCTGGGACCGCTGCTGGCAGGGTTCGCCGGCCGCTTGCAGGAAGAGGGAGGGGGTGAAGTCCAGCAGCGGTAGCGCGACGTTGAAGTATCGCAGCAGCGTTCGGGTTGGCGGGATTAGGGCAAAAATTTGGGGATTTTTAAGCAGGCTGGGTGGGCGGTTGGACTTCAATCCACAAAACCGATAAAGGATAATCTTCTAATACAATAAAGTCCAACGAATCCAGAGCTGGTCGTCATTATCGGCAAGTCCCGAGGACATTAATTGGGGTGAAATAGTAAAAAGAGTTGAGTTAAGATCATGATATGATATCATATTAATCTATAAAATTACAATGTTGAGATACATAGGTTCAGAATCATAAACATATGAATCACAACTCAATTAATCAATACGAGATTATTATCCAAATATTCTAACACTATGACCAATATTAGAGGCTGCTGCAACTTGGAGTGCTGGAGCTTGAGCTCTCCACGCCTGTCGCGGACGTGGATCCGCCCTGCATGCACACGTGAGAAGAAGATGCACCGCTAACCGCATGCAGCCGCGAGCAGATAGAGAACGATAGTGTTGGGAAGAGTACTTGTATTATAATTCCACGAAGAATACGTACAAATTGGAGTCTTCGTTCCTCCAAGGAAGTTTGTGTGTTGGGACGATGCAGGTACGTAGTGCATGTGGTCTGCATCACTATCGTTGCTGCAGGTGGGCTGCATGTGGATATATGCAGTTGACGAAGCAGCAAATTAAGAGGCCTGTGTGCTCTCGGTATTTGCTATCGTCGGTATAAACATGGACAGAGTTACGGGACTCCCCAGATGGACGTGAATTTTTACCAAAATGTTCAAAATGGCCGGAAAACGTCCCAAATACCACTACAGCAAGTAATTAAGTTAAGGCTACCAGGGAGAAGAAGCCCTGCTTGGGGGGCCTTCAATACTGGCGGTGCTTGCATGCGGCCGAAGGAGAGGGCCGGGATGGGAAGTGGTGGAGCTGGAAGATTTTTCTTCCATGACCATGACTTGGGGGTTGGTCAATGCATGGCTCAAATGATCAATCAAGTACTATTCAGAAATCTTAATCAACAAAGAGAATTC
>JAHNEJ010002747.1:0-44853 GCA_022559845.1 Amorphophallus konjac | reverse complement strand
CCCTTATGGAATCTGGAACAATATGCAGACTGCTCATATAAAGACCTTGTTGTCCTTTGAAGGATGTCAGGCGCTATTCTGAACTCCTTACCGGAACCCTCTATTTTTTTTCCCTGAGAAGTGGCTAGCACCACAAGTTGTATTAAATGTAAAAGAAAAGGGATGCACAAATATGGTCATTCAGCTTCCAAAACCCTATACAAAAACCTTCACACCTAGCAGGTGTACCCCTATCTATCCTCCCAAGAAAAGGAACAGTGAGGAGTTATGAGACTCCACTTTAGAAAGTTGTTTAGCACAACAACCAACTTTCTCACAAACCAAAGAAACTATCCTATCTTCCGTTCTTGGTTTCCTTTTGAAGGTTACGCTGTTTCTTTCACTCCACAAGCCCCATAGAGTAGCATGAAGGATGAGCCACCAAACTACTTTGTCCCCCTTTAGGTCTCACTTCTTATGCCATTTGAGTAAGAGATGTTGCACATTCTCAAAATGACCCATGGATTGGTGTATTTTAGTGTTCGAGTGGCTTTCGGCTCCTCTTCTATTATTGGTTTTGCTTTTTTCTCCCCCAATCCTAGACCATACCTCCTTAGAAAAGGGGCATCCTGTGAAAAGGTTGTTAAGATCCTCCTCCTCCCCACAAAAGCAGCACAAGGTAGCTATATCTCCAAGGAATGGTGCAATCCTGTGACTCCTGTCACATGTGGGTAACCGACCATGAGAGATCTGCCATATCAACAGCTTCACCTTCAGTGGGCTGTTGGGGACCCAAATCTGTAGAGCTAACCTGTGGCGCACTCCCCCATCTGAGATGAGTGTGTAAGCCAACCTGACTGTGAAACCTCCCTCCTCCTCCCATCTCCACACCCACCTATCGGCCCTCTATCCACCAGTCTATAGTCTAGGAAGAAAAGCAGGAGACTCTCCAACTTACCGGATCTCTCTCTTGTTTGTTTTGTACTCCACAATCCACGTAGCCCACTGAAATATCTAGAAGTAGCACAATTCATAACTTCCAGTTCGATCATTAAATCTAGGCTACATTTTAACCATATTTCACATTTGGGGTTTTATTTTGGCAAGTGCCTGTGGGAAATTCCTGATCTTTATGTCAGTTACTTTGCAAAAACAGTTCATGAAGTCATGTTGGTGACATTTTCTGAGATGAATGACAGTGTAGACGTGAGAAAGAACTTGCCTTACGGTTCGTCTCTGTATTTTGCTGCATTTCCTGCCTCTGTCAGGATTACACTTGCATGATGGGCTGAGAAATAACACACTGGGGATGACTGAGGAGAAAGGGGATGGAGAGAGAGAGAGAGACGGGATGAGAGAGAGAGAGAGAGATGATGGGCTGAGAAATAACACACACGGGGGATGACTGAAGAGAAATAACACACACGGGATGAGAGAGAGAGAGAGGCTGTTACTTTGCAAAGACAGTTCATGAAGTCATGTTGGTGACATTTTCTTAGATGAATGACAATGTTGACTTGAGAAAGAATTCCCTTTGTGGTTCGTCTGTGTATTTTTTTTGCATTCCCTGCCTTTGTCAGGATTACAACTTGCATGGTGGATGAGAAATAACACACGGGATGACTGAGGAGAAATAACATGCACAGGGGATGACCGAGGGAGGACATTCTTTCAGGGTTTCACACACAAAGGCCAAGGGGGGATAATGACTGGGAGAAAGGTGGAAGGAGAGGGGGAGAAAGGGTAAAAACTCTCTGCTAGTGCAACCTGCTATGGATAAATACTCTGCCAGTGCAACCTGCTATCTTACCGCAGGACTGCTTAGTGGCATGGAGTGTAGAGCTGGCTGATCTAGATGGGGATCAACCTATTCGATAGGGAATTGCCGGGTGATGATCCAATTCTGACTCCCAAGTCTGATCCCAATAGAAAAGTTAAAAAAATAAAAAAGGGAAGGGCTGCTTCAGTCTGAATTGGACCAAAATCAGCTAGATTGCATGTGAATCGGCCGATGTTGGCTTATTAGGGCGTGATAAAAAGATATATGAACTTTATGAAAATATCTTTACATAATTTTATGTGTAAATATTTTTTAATTTATAATTAAACCTTTTATATATGTAAATACTTTAAACAGTTTTGTAATGGATCGGCCGCTTTGGTCTGATCCGGATTGGGGTCACTGATGGCCAATCCAGGGTTTACCTTCTATGCTTAGTGGAGGCCATGGCAGCAGCAGGTGTCTTGCAGTCATGAGAGCCAGAAGGTTGAGCAGGTGATGGTGGCAGCAAGAATACCTGAAGCAGTGGCAAGGGTGACAATGGATTGTGGAAACCCAACCAACGGCTGGTGACAAGAGTGGTAAACTGTAAAATAATTCCTCTAAGTATATCTCCCTTATTTATTATTCAATAACGTTGGTGGTATAATCCACAAATTCTTGGCCCCAAAAAATGTTTTGCATGTTATCTTGTAAAAGGGTTGTGGAGGGAGAGACATTTTCGTTATTCATAAAAGATGTCCTCATCCTCGCAATGGATTCCCATTGCCTGCATATTAGTTAAAATTATACTATAGTCCCTGCATAGTTAATGAGTTCAGGGCCAAGATCATTTGTGTTGACCTAATTGCAACTAGACCATCGGTGTTGACCTGATTGCACATCCCTCCAGTTCAATATGGTGGATTTTGGGCTTGACAGGCTATTTTTAAGGGTTTAAGGGCCAATTCTTCCAGACTTTGCAATGCAGAGGACCTCGAGTGGGTCAAATGGTGAAGGATCTTGCCTCATGGTAGGGAGGTCCCGAGTTCGACTCCCGGTTGGGGGGGGTCTTACTTGTCTCACATTTTATCCTCGAGGGATGTGAGCCTGTGGTTTGCTAGCTGTCCTTGGTTCCCTGTCTCCCAAAAAAAAGAGGAAAAAAAAGACTCTGCAATGCAGGTATCATTTCCTTGCCATTGTTCTCATATGATGACCCTGTGTCTCTGAATTCTTTTGGTTTATATTTTCTAGTCTTCTAGTGTCTAAAACTCCAAATTCATTTTAAAGGAGGAAAGCTCAAATTTACTGTGCCTGACTAGCTAATTTCATTTTCCTTCTTGTTTCTACATGCCTTTCTATATGGTCATATCTCATCAATTGTCTACCTCTACCTCCTTTACCTCCGTTCTGAAAGAGTATGGACCGAGGTGGATAGAATCCATGTGTTACTAGAAGGCAGTAACTTTGGTGTCCAGCATCTCACTTCTCAATGATGAATCTAATCTCCAAAGAGGGACCCATAGACAATGGAATTTCAAATATCTTCTAGGAAAAGATGACATTTTACAACCAAGATCTTGGCTGTTGAATTTCTTTCTCTGATGATTCTTGTCTCCTAAAGAGTAGTTAGTGATGAAGGTACATGAAAGATTAGCATAATAATGTGAGTTTTGAGAGATATGATATGTGTCTTGATGATGGATGTATTCATGAGTGAGCAAGTGTTATCTAGGGCGTCTCCAAAAGTGGGGGTGCTGCAATGGTGCCCACTTGGAATGACATTTAAGCAATTTTGGCAGAGCTGGGTTCTTTGTTAGCCCAGGAGAATAGAAATTGTTTAGCTGCAATAGCACATAGGAATCCTTGGTAAATGTGTTGAGGAGAAATTGGGCGGAGGCACCTAATGCAAAAGGAATTGACTGCACTAGAATATGATGTGTAGGCAAAACTGAGAACAGAAATATTACTAGCTACCATAGATAAGGATTTAAACGATTCTACAAGCCATGAGAGAGGGGGATACGCTTTAGTAGTAACTTTTGTAGGTGAGAATATTTTAAACACAATCAATGCTTATGCATCACAATGGGACTAGAGGAGAGTAGTAAAAATCAATTTTGTGAGAATATGGGTAGGATAGTCCGAGATATTCTTAATGGGGAAAGGGTTTCTGTTGGAGGCGACATATCTGCTTATGTAGGAAAAGACAATAAATGCCATGCATGGAATGGAAAATCAGCCGATCCTGACCCAAATCGGCCGATCTGACTCAAATTGGTAATGGCTGATCCGATTCTGCCCCGGAGACCATCCCAATGAGAAAAGGTTTAAAAATGAAAAAAGGGCATGTGAATCGGCTGATTTTGACTTGTTAGGGTTTGATGAAAGCATATATACACATTATAAAAATATCAACTTGATTTATTATTTGCATAAATATTTTTTAAATTATAAATGTACTTTTTAATTACTTAAAACCCCCTTTTCTTTGTGGAAATACTTTTAAAAGCGTTTTTAATGGATTGGCTTAGTTCCTATGGATTGGCCATCTGGCTGTGATATGATCCCAGATTGGGATCGGCCAAGGCCAGTCCAGGTGGCTGATCCATGTTTATCTTCTATGATGCTATGGGAGAATCCATGTAGGTTTTGGTTTTTGCAAAAGAAATGGTATGTTGATGCCATTCTTGACTCTATCGTTGCCTATGACTGTTTGATAATTTATAAGAACAAAACACATGAAAGTCGCACAGAAAATTATATATATATATATATATATTTGTTTGTTGGATGAATATGCATATATTGTAGCATATTATTGATTCCGGGCTGTTGATTTACCAGACGATTAGGGTTTCGTGTATTGGATTTTTCCCCATCGATTGTAGTCGGTGTTAATTTACATCGGTATAAGTCCGAACACCTTTGATTGACCGTCAAAGATCCTTTTAACCCTTGCAATCTCCATTCCGACATCGGGGATTTGATCCGATAGGGGATTCCCATACCCTAAGGTAGGGGTATATTTACAATTTTTCTTTAGGCTAGAGTTTATTTGCAATTTTCTCTAAACTAGGATTTGTATCTAAACTAGGGCTTGTTTGTGGTTTCTCATAAACCGGGGTTTTTATGCGGGAGGAGATAAGCCCTCCATGCAATTCCCACATTTTTGCATACTTCTCTAGGATATTTATGCAATTTCATAACCTTTCAGGGTAAAATTATAATTTTTGAATTTCGTAAATGGAGCATGGTTTCTCCACCAACTTTAAGAACATTTGAATAGACTTGAATATTTCTTGAAGAATTTCTAAACTTATGAGATTTTGTATAATCTTTTGAATATTTCTACAATGTCATAAAGAGTGAAGATATGATTGCAATTTTTGCGAACACAAGGTTTTTTCTCATGACTTGACGACAAATTTTCAGAACTTTTGATATTTTTGGGATCAACGTGATTTTTTCATGATTTTGACATTTTTAAAAAATACAACTTCAATTCTCTTTCGTATTTATGTAACATACTCCTTTAATTGAGGTTTACACAGGTTGATGGGTTTCAAAGCTTCAAACTCCAAGAGGCCGCCCAAGCTTCTCCCTGCGCTCCAAGCTACTCCAAGCTTGAGGGTTTGGAGACTTCGAACTCCCTACCCTCTTTGGTTAAGCCTCCTATTTATAGGACTTGGAGAAGGAAACGTGGAAGAAGTTCCTCTTGGTTTGTGAGTTTGGTGCATTGGGCTGCACCTCCGGGTCTCTGAGTGAAGAGGGCTGCGCCTCTCCTGGTATTCATCTTCTCTTTCTCTTCTTTATTTTTTCGTTTTAGCGGGAAATAACAAAGAGAGAGGGGGCGGAGGAGGCTCCTCTGGATTTGCAGCCTTGGAGGGGCTCCCTCCTGGTCTCCTTTTTTTTTTTGAATAGAGCCGGAGGAGGGAGAGAGGGGGACCCTCCTGGTCTGTGTGGCCAATAGGGACCTCCTCCGGTTCGTGCGACCCGGAGGGACCTCCTCCAGGTCTGTAGAACCGGAGGGGGGAGCCCCTCCTAGGCACGACACCCGGAGGAGTTCCCTTCGGGTTTCCAAATTCTCGGAGGGGGTACCTCCGGGTCCTCCTTGTGCTAGTTGAGAGAGAGAGAGAGAGAGAGGGAAAGGAGGGCGGTCTCTCTTGGTCTCCAAGTCCAATAAGGGTATAAAACCCATCGCCCAGTCCCTATCAAGGGATTTTTTTTTTGATTTTCTGGCCCCCAAAAGGAGATAAAGGGAAGAGGAATACCAAGAGGGGTGTAGCCCTCTTCACTCATAGACTCGGAAATGCAGCCCAATGTGTTAAACCCACGAACCAGGAGGAACTTCTTCTGCGTTTTCTTCTCCAACTCCTATAAATAGGAGGTCTAACCAAGGAGGGGAGGGTGTTCGAAGTCTTGAGTCTTCACACCTTCAAACTTAGAGCAACCTTGGAGCAGCTTGGAGCGCACAGAGAAGTTTGGGCGGCCTATTCTTTTGGAGTTTGAGGCTTTGAAACCCATCAACCTGTGTAAAACCCTCAATTAAGAGGTTATGTTACATAAATACCATTGAGGGAATTGAAGTTATATTTTTTTAAATTTGTGAAAATCATGGAAACATCATGTTTATCTCAGAAATATCCAAAGTTTTGAGAATTTGTTGTCAAGTCATGGGAAAAATCTTAATATTTGCAAAAAATTACAATTCTACCCTCACTTTATGAAATTGTAGAAATATTCAGAAGATTATATAAAATCTCATGAGTTCAGAAATTCTTCAAGAAATATTCAAGTCTATTCAAATGTTCTTAAAGTTGGTGGAGAAATCATGCTCCATTCACGAATTTCAAAAATTACAATTTTACCCAATAAGGCTATGAAATTGCATAAATGTCCTAAGGAATTATGCAAAAAATGTGGGAATTGCATGGAGGGCTTATCTTCTCCAGTATAAACCCCAGGTTTATGAGAAACAACAAAACCTAATTTAGGAAAAATTGTAAATAAACCCTAGCCTAGGGGAAAATTACAAATATATCTATACCTTGGGACATGGGAATCCTCTCTCGGATCAAATCCCCGATGTCGCAACGGAGATTGCAAGGGTTAAAAGGATCTTTGGCGGTCAATCAAAGGTGTTCGGACTTATACCGATGTAAATTAACACCGATTACATGGTCGGTGGGGAAAAGTCCAATACATGAACTCTAACCGTCTGGTTAATCAATTGCACAGAATCAATAATATGTTACAATATATGCATATTCAACAAATGGATATATATATATATATATAATTAATTATTTTTCCTCATGTGAAACACCCCTTTAACATAAGATTTTATTCATGAATATTTACCTCATAAAGTGGAAGGGAAAGGGTGTGGCGATCTAGGCCATCTTGTATCCAATCTCAATTAAGATCTGTAAGTTTAAAAATGGAAACCCATTAAGTCACTGCTGTATTTTCTTTTTTAGCATTAAAATTTTGTCTCGATGTTCTAGATATTGTGTAAATGCCCACAGTACTATGGTTCCAACTTATTTGGGCCTTCCTGTGCAATGGGCATAGTTTTCAGTTGATTTTCTCTCCGAAGAATTAAATTCTATCATCTGCCAGTCATAGATGTGTGATTTCCCACCAGTTCTCATATATTAAACAATTTTATTTGTAATTTTATTTGCAGTGTGGATACACCAAATTTGTTTAGATTATCAAATACCATTCAACTTTGTTACCGTGATTCTAGCAATCCCGAGTTACAAGAATGTGGATACTTTCGTGGCCACTGTATCTGAGAGAGTCCTGTTTTCTCTGATGTTTGGCATTTTTGTTAATGGTGAAATAACTATGGAAAGTCTCTTTTTAATAGCATTGTGGCACTTTTTTGTTGTTCTTTATGTACTTACAGCATGGTATGCTTGCAAATTATGTAATTTTTTTCACTCTGCCTCATTTTCCCTCTGGACTGGTCAATGAACATATTTCTGGATCTACGTTAGCTCTCCACAAGTTCAAATGACTGGACGAGTTTCATGAAATTGTTGATAATCCTGCTTTATACAGGCCTGACACGTTGGACCCTGCGCTATTACGTCCTGGACGATTGGACCGTAAAGTTGAGTTTGGTCTACCAGATCTTGAGGGACGGACCCAGATATTCAAAATTCATACCAGAACAATGAATTGCGAGAGAGATATTCGATTCGAGCTGCTTGCTCGTCTCTGTCCAAACTCCACTGGTATGCTCTACCATGCCTAGTTTTGTTCTCTGCAAATTATTTGTAGTCAACCTGTGGCCCATCTAATACAGCATTTGACAGATTTACCAGATTATTTGCTTCTTTAAAGTCCTCATTATCCAATAATCAGCATGCCATAAAGGATATCTGAAAGTTGAATAGCATAAATTTTTACTTGGATTATTTTGGAACAAGATCATGTTAATGTGCTGAATTATCTCTACATTAGTACATTTCGAAATCATTTGCATTCGTCAGTTTTTGCATACATTTATGCGCATGGCATGGTCTCGTCTATTAACAAGGGGAATTGGATTGGGGGGGACCCTGGATCAGTCAAGACATGAATAGCAAGTTGGTCGATCCAGAGGAATAAAGTTATTTCTTTAAATCAGCTGAATTTTAATATTAAAAAAGAAAATTGCAAAAAATCAGAAAAAACGTTAAAAATAGAAAGGAAGAAAAAAATTGGAACAATAAAATTCAAATAAGATGGGGGGGGGGATCTCAGTTCATGAACTGAAATCTGAGTTTGAAGGCTGGATCGGCTTTGGATTAGGTGATCCTGGCCGATGTTGGGTCTGATTTGGCCTGAATTTTCCTTTTTTTCCCCCCATCTTCAGGAGGGGGATTGGTTTACCTTTGAAATTAAGATAGTGAGAGCTCGATCTTGATATTGATCTGGATTGGCCGATCATGCAAACCATGATTCCTAACCACTTAGTTAACATGAATTAGAAGGAAAATATTGTGTATCCTCTAAATTGTTAATTCAGGTATCATTGAGAAGCAGTGGTTGATTGTTTTTTTTTTGGCTTTTCTCTTCTAGGAGCGGACATAAGAAGTGTGTGCACTGAGGCAGGAATGTTTGCCATCCGAGCACGAAGAAAGACTGTCACAGAGAAGGATTTCTTGATGCAGTGAATAAGGTCATCAAGGGCTACCAGAAGTTCAGTGCAACACCCAAGTACATGGTCTATAATTAAGAAAAAGCGGCGCAAGCATCCATGGAGACGTGCATGGGAATGGACTCACTCTCCTACGGATAGCTCACTACGGGTAATTTGCAGCCTGGGCATACGGTGGCGGTGTATCAGTTGGACTCTTGATTCGAATTTCTACTTGGTGTTCCCCTGTATTTTATATCAAAGTATTTAGTACGAAAGATTTTATGGAAAACTATGTTTTGTCGTTTGTAGTTGTGTTATGGTGTGATATTCTATTAATGTGTGCAATTTGTGTCTAGTTATCTTTTAAATGTAGTCGTGATCGGTCACATGAGATGATGGGACTTCAGAGATTAGAAAATTTTCATTAAAGAGGCATATGACGCATCACTTTTAATTTCCTTTTTGAAACTTTTGACTCCCAAATTCCATCATCCCATGTGGGCTATATTTTATTTTCTTCATGGTTCCCGACCCATATTTCTTTCCTCAGTGCATTCACTTATGTCAATGGATCGGATATGATGTGGACCAATGTTTTGAAAATTGAATCGGAGAAAGAACGACCCGGTCCACTTTGAACCGATCGATTATCATAGATGTTTGAATTGGACCGCTTTGTTTAACTAAGCACATACATCTTTTATATCTACTTATTTCTTAACTTGAAAATTACTAGTGTGGTGGTGCGCGGAGTTCTGATGGTGTTAGTGGCGAAGTAGTTTCTAGTGTTGGGTGGATGGGACTGTGGATAAGAAATATGAATAAAATTAAATCAGCCTCTAAGTTAAACCAAGGTGAACAGATTTAAGTGTACAAATAATGAATGTTGTGATATTAGGATTTTTATGTCCAGTATTATTATTGGGTTCTGAGATCTTGTTGGTAATTTATGTCCAGCATTTAGGCCTCAGATTGGGATGTACGTATTTCACCAATTGAAGTACAATTGGGTTTATATGTCGTTATATAAATGATCCTGATGTGCTCACTTAATTAATTATTAGTGGCCTTAACTGTGCGAACATCAGTGAAAGATAACCAATAAACCATGGCACGTAATATGTAAGTGCAAAGATATATAACCTTCTTTTTATATGTCGTTATATGTCTCTAGATGAAAAGTAGACTTTAGAAATATATTTTGCAATTATCCAAATGTGGTAGTGGTGCTAATTAATAGAAGGTTTATTTATATAGAAACATTAATACGAAATCTATATAAATATCAGCGTACGTAATATTTGCACGTAATATCTACGTACGTACTACCTGTTTTTCTTTTTCCTTCTAAAGGGCACGAAATTGTAGAAAGAATTAATTGGGGAAATATATGGGCCATTCATTTTTTTATATTAATTAAGGTCTGATTTTTTGATACTGAAAAAATAACACATTCTTCTGATTTATCACACACAACAGGGTAAAAATAGTAAGTACCATGCATGATTTAGTGTTGAAATGCTAGATCTGTCATAATAGGAGAGAGAACGTATATATTTTTGACATTTTCATAATGTATCATATATAATTAAGAATGCGTTAATCAATTAGGAATATGTGTTAAGAAACTAATTTTGCATTTACTTACTCATAATAGCTATAATTCAGAGAGTTAGATTGCATATAACCTTCGGTGTCAGCCATAGTGATTACTGTACATATATATGATCCTCATAATTACCACGAGCAAAGCTGCAACTCTCGGTAAAGATTCTCATAACTAATTAATTAATTAATTATCTATCTACAAACTTACGCTTCCTTGCAAATATGTATTTGCGCCTCTTCTTGCACCACCACCAGGTCCACCACCACCACCTTCGCGGCACGCCAGCTCAGCATTTTATTTTCGGTTGTGTCTTGTTTTGGTAGTGGAGCGTGGCAGTGCAGCCGGGTGGGGCCTCGCCTTTTCCAGCTCATGCCACGTATTCAATACTCAAACCAGCCACATTCCCTCCCTTGGAAGTTGGAAGAACATACATGTACGCATGCATCTGGATGTGGGCCCCCCCCAACCATTTGACGCATGCACTCTCTCACTCAAGATACGTTCCTTCTTGGACCACAATTACTTGCTGCGCGCGCTCTCTCTCTCTCTCTCTCCCCATGTAGGTGCCTTTTGGAGGTGGGGGTATTAAAATTTAAATGTACGCCATCTTTTTTATTGTGAACGGTTGCCTTTCTGAATTATTACTCTGTTGATTATAATTTAAATATTTTTTTTGGGGGGGGGGGGGATTTTGAGTGGGTCTTCTAGTAAAGATTTTGTATTTTGTGATAAGAAAGTCTCGTGTTCGACTCTCAAGGAGATTTATTTGATTCACATTTCGCATTAATCAATTCCCGCGGGCATCAACCATTATTAGAAGGATATCTATTAATTATTAGTTTGGCGGTGATTACACAAATTTTATTATAGGGCATATGCTTTTATATATATATATATATATATATATATATATATATAGAAAGAGAGAGAGAGAGAGGCACATTTGTTTTTTTACATCCTTTAGAAACATATAGACTGCCTTCTTTTATTAACACTTTTACATTATTTCTTAAAAAAGTCTTTCCAAAAAAGTATCGAGCGCTTTCCTTCTTCTCGATCTGTCTGCTGCCTTCCGGGCGAAGAATAAAACCTTCCATGTAGCGGCATCCGCGCACGCGGCCCACCTGGGGGATCCATGCGCCAACCAGTAACAACTAACATCATTGGTAAAAAGGGACCGCGTTAACTTTTGGTTGGTTAGCGTACGGGAGGAGGACGGAGAGCGGTGCACCTTAGTGGCCTCGTCTGGGCCCCCCGCGTCTCGTTGTCCGCCCTCCCTCACCCAACGGATGTGATCTCCGTTGTTCCTGGTGCGCCCTGCAAAGCAAACCAGAAGAAACCGCCAGGCGCGAACCAAACAACAACAGCAACTGCAAGAAGAAGAAGAAGAAGAAGAAGAAAAGAAGAGCAGGAGGAGGAGGAAGAAGGAGAGGCCCCAGAACCCTAATCCGTTCTCTCTGCTGTGGTGGTGGTGGTGTGCTTAGTAGGGTGGGACGAATAATTAAGAAGTGATGTGGCCGCCGGGAGCGAAGCCTGGGGACGTGGAGGCCGGCGGCTCGGGGGCGCCGCCGTTGTACCCGACGATGCTGGAGAGCCCCCAGCTCCGGTGGGCCTTCATCCGCAAGGTCTACTGCATCGTTGCCACCCAGCTCCTTCTCACCGTCGCCGTCGCCGCCGTCGTCGTCACCGTCCACCCCATCGTCCGCTTCATCGTCTCCACACCCGCCGGCCTCGCGCTCTACATCATCCTCCTCGTCCTCCCCTTCATCAGTACGCCGCCGCCTCCGCCCCCGCCCCCCCTCTCCTCCCCCATCTGCGTCTGCGAAAACCGTTGTCCTTGTTGTTCTCTCTCTGTCGTTGGAAATTCTGGTGGTCCTTTTGAACGGATTCGTGCCCGCAAGTCCTTATTTGAAGCCCTACATATGTGGAGGAATCCAAAGGCACCGACGAAGACGTCCCGAATTCCGGATGACGGAATCCTTCTTGTTAGCTATATCTATATTAACTTGTTTCATTTCATCCTGGAATCTGATAAATGTTGCTGTTAACTGCCGGATTGGCTTCTTGCGTATATCACCATCTTCTATATATATATATATATATATATATGCACGTCTCGTACGTTAATTTAGTTGATAAATTCATTAATCATACGCGCATTGGTGATGGCGATTCTTTTTTCTTTTTTTTTTCAGCGCTGTGCCCGCTCTATTACTATCACCAGCGCCACCCCGTGAATCTTCTGCTCCTGGGGATCTTCACCCTGTCGCTTAGCTTCGGCATTGGGTTAACATGTGCCTTCACAAGCGGTAAGCATCTCCTGGGGCTTTGTATAATCGCGGAGGTGTGTTTTCTTGCAGACTGTTGTCCAATTAATCCGGCACTGTGTTGGAATCTTAAAAAAATTGATGATGAATAGGCTAGCAGTTGAAATTGGAATTATGAGGGGAGGCTTGCATCCTAAAATTTAAACCTTCCAATAGACATTAATGAATATTTAGGTTATGGTTCCGGCTGATATCTCATATCCGATCTTGGCACTTAGAATACATGGTGGTGGTGGTGAAAAAAAAAAAGCGAGATTGTTGGTTGTCATTGAAACAGAGGCTCGGGTTAAGATCTTGATGTTCTTGTTGCATTGTTCAGTAATTGTGTACTGAAAAAGTTTTCTTGGAATTGATTACATGCATGGAAGAGTGAAAGATGTATGTCAAAAGAAGATGATTCGTATGTGTTTCATCATTATAATTCTTTGAGAGGCTTTCGCAGGGGTTTTTGTTGTAAGAACGCATAGGAGCCAATTTCAAGGATTTTAAATGAAAGCGAATTTATGCATCTTTGTAAACTAACTATTGCGAAAATCTGTTGGACAAATGTGATTATAATATGTAAGAATCTTGGCAGTTCTGGGGAAAACCCCACTTATCTCTCCTGCTCTGTTTTCTAGGTGTTGGTGTTCTTCCCATGGTTGTTTTCTCTGTTCGCTCTGTGAAATTGTGAATAATGCCTTCTCTGGTTCACCTTTGGAGAGGGTTTGAAATTTTGCTCCTTGGTTTTTTTATATATAATTTAGTTTTTCAGTTCCATAGTATATGGATGGATATCTTAGAATTTGAATTTCCTTAGTTGATTTAGGGGATTACATGAATTGCTATAAAACAGTGAATTTCCACGGATTCTGAAATCACTGGTTTGGTTCCGGCAAAAATGAAAATACCCTGATCTTGTTGCCAATTTCTGATGAAAAACGGCATCGCAGATCCCACTGTAAAATGGCCAATCGGGGCTTTAAATTTCATTGTTTTGTGCCAATCGAAATAAACGAAGTCCAGATATCTGCGATGTTTTATGTCAGCCCAAGGAAGAGTCGTATGGATATTTCAATGTTAGCCCAAGGAAGAGACATTCGGATATTTCGGTGTTTGATCATGTTGTTGGTTCCAGGGACTTGGGTGAAGAGCTTCTTTGGGAAGTCCACTTCACAGTTGGGATTGCATTAACAGTCATGTTATTTCCTGTTGAGCCCGTTTGCTTTCCTAGAGACGTACTCCCCTTTTGGTCCAGACACATTATGGGCCACTTTGATAATAGGTTCGGATAGGCTAACCCGGGTGGACTTGGGTAGACTCCTGGGTTTTTATATTTTTAGTTTGATAATTATCTTACTTGGGGTCGGGTAGTATATTTATGTGAGAGAGAATCAGATTTAACTCAGGGTTAAGGACTTTTAACTCTATCTGACTTCGAGTGTTGTATTCCGACTCTCAAATTTGAATAACTCATCCACCCGCGAATAACTTGATCTTTCTAATTGTTTATAAGTTATGGTTTCGGGTGAAAAATTGAGGTTGATGTTAGGCTGTTACTGGGTTCCAATGTTTATCATTTTTTTTCATGTCATTTGATCCTGGCTGACCCCACGTTAGTAATTTAATAATTATGGTTTTCCATGTTTGAGTTAACAGAACGGGTATATATATTCTTACGTCTCTTGTCCTTGTAATTCACAAAAATCACAAACAGGGAAAGTGATTCTGGAGGCTGCTATCCTGACCTCTGTGGTGGTCGTGAGCCTTACCCTGTACACGTTCTGGGCTGCACGGAGGGGGCATGATTTCAATTTCCTGGGTCCTTTCTTGTTCGGTGCGCTATTGGTGCTGATGGTGTTCGCCTTCATCCAGGTAGGTGATGGATGGGTTTGTGTTTTGTTGTTGGTTCTTGTTTCTGGTCCGTCGTGTTCTCCCTCTACTACTGATCTTCCGCGTTAAATTTGGATTGGATTTCGGCCCTGCCCTGACACAAATTTGAGTCGGTGTTGCCACACAGCTATTATTCCCGTTGGGAAGGTTGTCGGTGATGATATATGGAGCGCTCGCGGCCATCATCTTCTGTGGGTATATCATCTACGACACTGACAACCTCATCAAGCGCTATACCTATGATGAGTACATCTGGGCTGCCGTTGCACTGTACTTGGATATCGTCAACCTCTTCATGTCGTTAATCACCCTCCTCAGGGCTGCTGACGGTTGATATATCGCACACCCACACCCCACACATAACACGGATGTAAAGTTCTGGTATGGAAATTTGAAGTTCCCGTCCATATGATATGCTTGTTTTACGTTTGTGTGTCCTTTCCCCGGTTGACGATGATCTCTCTCTCTCTCTCTCTCTCTGTTAAGGCAAATGTAAGTCTATAAAAGGAACTAAGAAAGCTATGTGTTACGTTTGGTGTTCGCATTTGTCATATGGTGATAGAAAACGATCCAAATTCCTTACAATGCACATAGTAGTCAATGTAACATGATCGGCATAGAAACATTAA
Organism: Amorphophallus konjac; assembly: GCA_022559845.1. NCBI lineage: Eukaryota > Viridiplantae > Streptophyta > Magnoliopsida > Alismatales > Araceae > Amorphophallus > Amorphophallus konjac. The sequence continues at coordinate 29,540 of JAHNEJ010002747.1, read as the reverse complement.
ATCTTGGCCTGCGGTGTCGGTAACTTGTGAGGCCGCATTTTTTTTTTCACTTTTCATGTCACGTCGGTTGCAAATCCATGGGTGGAATGTTACACCTTTGTCACACCTTAGCTCCCCTGATCGTTGTGACTCGGACGATCTTGGGGTTGATGTGCATCGTATCAGATATTTCGATACGGTACGAAGTCAGATTGAGTCGATGAATTATATTTGGGAGGATATAATTAATCTCTCGAGAATAATTTGTCTTGGATAAGGATACGGTACGACACGTCTGACTCAGATTGAGTCAACGAATCATACTTGGGAGGATATAATTAGTCTCTGGGGAATAATTTGTCTCGGATAAGAAGGCCTCTTATTTTAATTGTACATGGATTATCTTTCATTGATAGAGTAGGGTCACTTATTTTTCCATTCTATTTGTTTTTGTTGTATTCAGTAAACTCCCTAAATTATCTTAGATGCCCTCCCATTCACACCTCAATAGCCAATGGGGGACTCAACTACATCCGACTTCTCAACAGGTCAATACATTTTTTGATAGTTTGCAAATCTATTTATTTTTTGAATTCAAAATTTACATAAATAATTTTATGAATTATTAAAATATTTAGTTATATTATTTGACGTGTAATTGTGAAAAGGTGGACGTATTAATTCTTTTCGGCAAGTTCTTTTTCACACTCATATAGTGAGTCTTTAGATCATATATAGAGGTTAGTGTAATAAGTATATGAATTGTAGTCATTCTAATCACGAGAGAATAAATATTAAATAAATATATTTTCTATTTTTGTCTGAACTCTTTAACAATCAATCTAGCATTATACTTGTCAATGCAGTCATTTGGTTTCAAATTTTTTTTGAAAATTTATTTACAACCAATTGTCTTGACATCGGGTGGAAGATCTACTAATTCTCAAGTGTGGTTGCTTATTGTAAATTCTATTTCTTAATTGATTGTTTCTTTCAAGAATGTGAAATCACTAGATAATATGACATCTTTAAAAGTTAAAGGATCATACTACATTATGTATTATATGAAGTCATCTCCAAATGATTTTTTTATTTTAATTTTTTTGCTCATTCTAAATTCTATGTCTACATCTAAGTGATCATATTGAACAGGATTAGAAGTGTTAGATGAAGGAAAAAAGAGATGAATCTACATATACAATATGTTTAGTCTTAAAAAGAAAAATATCCTCGTAAAAAATATATCACCAAATTCATAAATAATATTAATAGAAATATCAGATTTAATGATAAGAAATCTATAAAAGAAATTATTTTTGACATAACCAATAAAAATATCATCCAAAGTCTTAGAAGTAATTTTTCTCTTTTTATTCTCTAAAATTTTTATTTTGACTAAACAATCCTAAACTCTTAACAATTTATAATTTGATTTTCTTTCAAATTAGATTTCAAAAGGTGATTTATCTTTTGTTTTGTAATGAACACAATTGAGGTCATAACATGCAGAGTAGAGCGTCTCCAACATATTCTCAGTTAATCTTGAATTACATAACATAAAATTCATTATATCTATCAATGTCCTATTTTTTCTCTCAGTCACTTCATTTGATTCTCGTAAATATGGAGCTATCAACTCATGAATGATTTCATTTTTGGCACAAAATTAATTAATGCCATTAGACATGTATTTACCACCCCTATTAGATCTCAATCTTTTAAGTAACTTTATGTTTACTTTTCAGATAAGGACTTAAAATATCATAAAATTTTCTAGAATCTCAACCTTAATTCTAAGTAAATACAATATATAGAATTTGGAAGCATCATCAATAAATGTCATGAAATACCTTTATCTATTTTTAGTTAGAGAACATATACCTTCACAAATATCAAAGTGTATCCATTTTAATATTGAGGTGCTTCATTCAGTGGACTTAAAAGGCTTCCTTAGTTATTTAGCTTGCACACATATTTGACATCTATCAACATACTTTACTTCAAACTTGGGAATTAAATCTAAATGCATCATTCTTTTGGTGGTATTGACATTAACGTGACCAAGTTTAGCATGCCACAAGTCACAAGTTTCAACATGATAACTAACAGAAGATGAAATTTTATTTAACAAAAAAATGTTAAAAATATTAAGTACAAATAAATCATCACACAAATATCTTTTTCCTACAAAATTTTCATGTCTAGTAATTACAACTTTATTGGACTTAAACACAAGTTTATAGTCTTGCTGTATTAATAATGACTCACTAACTAACTTCCTCAAGATACCAAGCACATAATGTATCGTGTAGAGGCTTAAGGTCTTCTCCGAAGTAAGCTTCAAGTCAGCACATCTTTCACTCTCTACTTTAGCTGCAATGGAGTTGTCCATTATCACACTTCTGCCTTTGAGGCCCTTTCATTAGAAGTGAGGCCAATAGTCAATACATTGACTTATTGATCAATATCGGCAGACTTCTTTTCTTTGTATGATTTATTATTCCTCCCTTTCCTTTCAAAACACCTATAGACTTTATGGCCTGACTTTCCACACACATAACATGTGATGCCCTACAAATTTATAATATTTTATTTGTTTAAAAAATTTTTTTTATGCCTAAATATATATACGATTAGTCTTATTATATAAATTTTAGTCTTGGTAAAAAAATAATTTTATTCTTGGTAAATATATATATATATATATATATATATATATAGAAAGAAAGAAAAGTGGTTTACAAGTTAAAGAAAAGTGAAGAAAAAAATAATAATAAACAAAGGTTAAAAGGAAGAAGAAGGGGTTTAATTATTAAAGGAAAAAAAGTAAAAGATTAAATAAAAAATAAGAAGGTCAAAAATAAAAAAAACAAAAAAATTAAAAAAATGTTGACGGAGGGGCACGCCCACGCGCCCGCGCCCGAGCGCGTGCGCACACGGGGCGGCGGGCGGGCGCCGCCCCCGCCACCACCCTTGCCGCTTTGCGGCACGGTTTTAAAAAAAGTTTTTTTTTAGTTTTTTTTTTGTTAGTTAAGGTTTACATTAGTTTAATCTTTTAAGCTTCTTTAGTCAAATCCCACATGTTCTATATATAAAAAAAAGATAAAAATGTGAGTTAGTCAAATAAATTAGGTGGAGTGAGTTGGTGAAGTTTGAATGTCAAAATTTTAATTAAATAGTATTGAATTAAAAGTTTAATCTCCACCATTGATTAAATGGATGGTTAAGATTTAATTAGGCCAAACTACTATAAATAGAGGGGTAGAGGGTTTCTTTTGCTCCTCTTGCTGGCTGGGTACGTGAGGAGCAGAAGGAGAAGGCTGAAAGACTGATTAAGGAGTTGTTAATACATCATTAATGTAAGGGATTAACACTTTATCCCATTGATTAGCATAGATTAGCATATTTAGATTGGTTTAAGATGTGTAATTAGCATCTATATAGGTAGTTAAGTCCATAGATCGTTATTTAATGATCTGTGATCATATCTTAGTCGGATTAGTATTAGATCATTAATATTAAGGCACATGATTAAGGGTAAACTCAAGTAATTAATGCATTATAATTAGCAACGGTGTATGATAAATTTAGAGAGCTTTCAGAATCATGAGATCTGATGTTATGAGCCCTCTGTAAAAATTTTCATATCTGATTCAATTTATTTTTACGTTTATGAATAATTTAATATTATCTTAAAGGTGTTAAATTATACTAAAATATTAAAGAGATGATATTAAATCACCTCAAATTGTAGGAATCTATATTACTGTGAATCCCATGTGTAAAAAATTGTTCATGATTTCTGGATCACGATATTTATTTTAATGAATTTTCTTACATGATAAAATATATAAATACGTATATAGAAATTACAGAAATTAAAGATCATGTTCACAAAAATCTTAGAATTTTACAGGAAGGTTCTTACGTTTAGTTTGTTGTATTATGAAAATATCATTAATTATTGATGTATGTAAGTGATATTACATAATTTTTGATATTTTATTAGGGGTATAAAATTATGGGATAAATAGAAATACTGTATGAAAATTCTTGAAACATTACCATAAAAATAAAATGTATGTTAGAACTAAGTGATGAAAATTTCATACTAGTCTGATAACAGAATCTTTACTGGTGTAATTACCGATGTTTAAGCAAATAATTAGAAAATTAAATAAATATGAATATTCTGTAAAAAATCCTGAGAAAATTACAAAACTGACATATGATATTCATAAGTTAATTCTCAGTATATTTTAGTCATTTTAAGCATTCTGGATAATTTTATCTATTTAAAAGCTATCATTGTAAATTATTATAAATTTTAGAAAGTGATATAAAATTTTATAAATTAGACATACAGAATGAAAACTAATGAAAGTTTTTATATATGACACTTATGTCTGGAAGAACGTTCTGTAAAATTTTAGTAATTTTATGATCATTTTGGTTATATTTAGTTGATTTATCACTCATGTTGTATTTTTGTTAATCTATTAAAATATTACAAATACAGTGTGAAAAATGATTAAGAGTTTTCAAAAATGAAGTTTATGTTATGAATGATTGTTTGCGATTATGAATGATGGTTTGAATAAGTATGATTATTTTTATTATACTTTAGATAAATTTCATCAATTTTCCATGCATAAGAAAATTTATATAATTTAGGCAAAATTCAAATTTGTACATGAAAATTTATAAAAAACTTTCTGTGTACTTGTACATGTAAATGTGATATGCATTAAAAATTTGATGAATTTCAGAACATAGTAATTAAATTTAGTCAATTTATGATATATGTTGAAATACATGTAATTCTACGAAAATTTAAATTAATGTATGAAAATTTATGAAAAATTTTCTGTGTAATGTCACATGTAAATGTGATATGCAGTAAAAATTTAATGATCTCCAGAACATGGTAGATAAATTTAGTTAATTTATGATTCATGTTGGAGTATAAGTAATTCTGAAAAAATTATAATTACTGGCTGAAAAGTGATGAAAATTCTCTGCATTTCTCATTTCTATAAATGTGTTGTTTTTATGAAATTTCAATGGACTCTGAGTTTTGAGAACATAATTATAAATTTTTGATGTATAAATAAAGAATAAATAATCTTGAAAAATTAGATATACTGTCTGAAAAATGATGACAAATTTCTGATTGATCATTTCTGTAAATTTATTAATTCTCTAAAATTTTACTGTGTTATGATGTCTGTAAATAGAATTAGTAAATTTTTGGATATATATATGTCATTATGTTTAAATAAGTTGAGAATTTCAGAAAAAGAAAAAGGATTTTTAGTATTGGCATATTAATGTTCACAGCATAAATTTTGAGTGGCATGTGTCCATTTTCTAGAAGTCATATATATATTTACCGCACTGTTATTATTGTCAAATGGACACTGCCACCATAGGGGGAGACTAGAACCAAGCCATAGAAGTGCCCCTACGGGGAGATTCACATTGTACTGACCCCGAGGGTAACGAGGATTGAAATGCTGGAGGTGGACAAGTACCACTGGTTAAGGTGGAGAGGATTTCTCCCGGTTCTGCGCAGTAACCAAGACTCATCACTATTTACCTAGGTGACCGAGTACCAACTGATTGTCCTTCTATGAGTGGTTTGGACACTGTGTCTGGTTAGTTATATCACTGTTATTAATTACTGAATTGAAATTGAAACTATTATTTACTGAACTGAAATTGAAATGATTGTTACTGTTTACTGAGTCATTATTCAAATGACTATTACTGCTTACTGAGTCATTATTGAAATGACTACTACTGCCCACTGAACTGAAATTGAAATTACTGCTACTGTTCACTGAGTCATTATTAAAATGATAATTACTGTTCACTGAATTGAAATTGAACGACTGTTATTGCCTACTGAATCATTTTTAATACGACTATTACTGCTCATTGAATTGATATGGAAACTATTATTATTGTTCACTGAATCGATATTGGAATGACTGTTACTGTCTACTGTTACCGCTCATTAAACTGATAGTGAAATTAGTATTGCTGCCTACTGAATTGTTATTGCATGTTACTGTTATTACACTGTAATTGTTTATATTTGCAAATGATGGATTATCATTTACTTTGTCATTGATAGAATAAAGTTTTAAAGTATATGTTGTATTTGTAAAGTGTTAATAGCATGACTTATGATCATAAAAATTGAGATTGGGTTAAATGTATTAACCTCATATGTTATCTAATTAAAATTATGTCTAAGAATAAATTATGAAATGAAATACCGCAAATCACTTTGGATGTGTTTATACATGTTATGATTGGGGACTATGCTAGTCTCTTACTGGGTCTATTTGTAGACTCACACCGTTGAACATTTTCAGGAGAAGCGGTAGAAGAAACCGAGAAGTGATCTCGCAGTAGTCTGATCGAGGCTTGGAGTTACTACGAGTATTGTCTTAGGTAGTTATGTTAGTTAGAAAAAAAAATGTGTGTGAAATTTAGTCATGTAATAAATGACTTGTTAAATTGTTCATTTTTATTTCGATCTATGTGGAAGAAGTCTTTTGAATGTCAGCTGATGATTCGAGTAATATTATTTTTGCTGCAATGATATCTCAGTATTTATGTGAAATTCTCTATCGAAATTGTACCGTTTGGGTTGTCCCACTGTGATGTCTCGACCGGATCCGACGTGAGTCTTTACGACTGGACCGGGTCTTCGAGTCGGGGCGTCACATAACAAGTAATATTATCTGATTCTTAATCTTTGCTTCCATTTGATATCTTTGGGTTTTTTGAAAGTTTGTTGAAGGTGCGAGAAGTAGATTTTTCAATCAAATTGACCTTGGATTGGAATTCAGGTTTAGGTGGAGGATTTCTGATTTTATTTCTGTCCCTATTTCTCTCTTTAACTGGAATAGCAGAGATCAACTGTTCAACAGTCATCTCATCACGTTTATGTGATAGAGATAGAGAAAAATCATTTCAAGATAGTGAGAGTTTTGTAATCAAAGTATATATATGGAATTTCTCATCAATAGACATTCCACACTTTTGAATGTCTAAAATAAAAGACTGGATCTCATGAGTTTGGTCAACAATAGATGTGGTATCATTCATCTTGTAGTCTAAGTAATTGACTATAATAATTTTTTCTAGTCTGACATCCTCAGAGCCATACTTTTTCTCCAAGATAAACTCTAATTCTGTGAGGGATTTGGCAATGCAATAGATGTTATAGAGTTTATCAGAAAGACATGAGATGATGCTACCTATGCATAGGTAATCTCTCTTCTTGAGCTTGACAAGATCTATCGATCTAACGGGTTCATTTTCATCATCTGCAGGGGGGTTAGACTCTAGGACAGAGAACAATGCCAACGAGGTTAACCAATGTCACATCTTCTATTGTCGATGCTTGAAGAATTGGCTAGTAAATTTATAGCGATGTGTAACAATGTATGGTGCCATGTGATCTAATAGAAAGGACTGACTCTAAACTTTTAGAAAATGATATACTAGTAGAGATTTTTGATCAGAGATCCAGGCATAGGAATTAAAGGGAATCAAATGATTAAGAAAGATAAATTAGGGTCGAAATATGTAGTCACTTTTTTTAGAGTCGTTATGCTCTGGTACAAATAGGTTTCACGACATAACTTTCTCCAAGATACGACGACCCAGACTGGTGGCGACGTGAAGTTGCACTCCAACTCGCGTTGCCGGGGACGAACACCACTGTGACTGCAGGCTCTTGCGGGGAAGAAGAAGAAGACCAGAAGAGAGGAGAGGGAGAGAGACATCAGGTGAGAAGAAACCCTAGAGTTGTGAATTCATTCAAACCCACTCTCCTTATATATTCCCTTGGGAAGCGACTTTTGATCGAGTTCGCCTAAAGAGGGGAACCCAAAAAGACACATGTAATAGTAAACCCAAATCGTAAAAACTAAAATAAAATAAAATAAACGTCGAGAATTACATGCGCACACACTACGACATCGACAAGGCAAGACAATATGCATGCATGTGAGAAAAAATATGTGGCCAAAGAGCTTACAAACTCAAACAACCCAATTTCTGTAATCTCAACAAAGGAGTATCAACCAAATCTTAGAGTCCCAATTAAAAGTAGATAATTTTTTTTTCTATCTTTCAATATGGGACAAAACAATGCAAAGACTCAAACTTCAAAAATTTAAAATAAAAAATCCGACACAGTTGAGGGTGAAAATAGTGGGCTTTAAGGATCAAACTCGGGGCTTTGTTTGTTTCACAATAGAGCAAACTCATATAGCTCTAAGTGACAATCTGGCAGTGGGGTCATAATAGATATTTTGATGTTGGTGTGTGGAGATAACGGGTATTTTAGTGAAGGGTGTGCAGTGTTGAACCCTATCTGGTTTTAGTAGTTTGATGATGTCAAAACAGACACTACTGTGTTTAAGTCTTAATAATAATTAACACGTAATCGCTCATTCCAACCACTGCACATACAAGTGCAGTGTACCATAACCTGTGTAAACCCATAAAAGTCCATAAAATTGATTGGTCAATAATTTTGGTGATGGCTCAAATCCATACTAGTTAAGAGTCCAAGTGAGCATTTTATAATGGTTGATAACTCTTACATTCAAGTGGTCATTGGACCAAGTAAATAGGTCACTGGTCGTTGCACTAGTGATCAATGCCTTGACACACTCGCTAGTGGTTGAGCTGAAGTCCATATGAAATTGAAGTTGTGTCTAACTGATACTCGATACTTCACTTGAAGCTCTATAAATAGAACACTCTTCCCCAGTAATAAAACTAACGAAACTAGAGTGAACTTAATTAAGAAATCTATCTAAGTGTTGTGAGCTTATAATTCCCTGAACTCCACCTACTATGAGCACTTCGTTGAAGAAATCTATTTTCAGTGTGCCAAAGCATTCAAAGAGAGCAATCAATATTGTAGATCCCACTGCATTTGAGAGCTTCCACACATGCCGACATTTTGATCCTCTCATTCATTCTTTCTTTCTTTATTTATGTGTTTTCATTCATTCACATTTTACCTACCGTAGAGACTTCATTTATTGTGGAACATTCTTCGGTGCTTGTTTGTGTTATTAAACTGTCGGGGTGCAATTTAGGATCTATGGATCCATGATGTAAGGATTGCTCGAGGGCAGACCTTTATAAAGTGTTTGAGAACAATTTTTTTAAATTTTTTATCTAAAAAATTATATTAAGTTAATTTTTAACTTAAATTTTAAAATAAAAAAAATGATATCACATGTTTGATAAAAGTATCATAATTTTTAAAATTGTTATAATCTCGTTTGGGAGAAAAAGAGAGGGGGTCGAAAAAGAGAGGCAGTCTACATTCTCCGTACGCAGGCTGCTGCCATGGGAGAGTAGCCGGCGTGCTGCTGTTGCGCGGAGGCCGTCCTGCCCTCGCCGCGGTCCCACACCGCCGACCCCATCCGCCAGGCCACTGCCCCACCGCGGCCTCGTGGCAGTAGCCCTGCCCACTGGCACCTCCGCCGCTGTCCGCGGCACCCCTCCGGCCTTAGTCCTCTCCACCGGCCGCACCCGACTACTCCCTGCTCCACCTCCCACGGCCGCCGTTCGTCATCTGCCGTCCAGCACCGCGCGACCACCGCGGCGAACTCGCCGCCACCTCCTGTGCCCAGGCCCCTCCACCGCAGCCTCTTGCAGCGTCCCGTCGCGGCACCTCTTATGACGACCCAGAGTGCCGGATACCGATATACCGATAACATCGATATACTGATACCAGGAACTGGGGAAGCCACCCAAGAGGCTGATGAGGCCCCTGAAGGGTTAGTGAAGTTCGTCGAGGGGATGTATAACGAATTGCAATCACAAGCGCGCATATTAGATTAAACAATAAAATTTAGCAAGAGAGCGGAAGCAATTCAAAATAAACAGAGTGCTAAATATATAACTAGTCCAGAGGCACAAAAGTGCTAGCCCAAAAGTACAACTACACGGGACATACCCCGGCAAAAGTACACAAGAGGGCCAAAAAGGTGACCCGTCTACTGCTGGCAGCTAAGGGCGGTCTCCGAGTACACGAGAAACACCAGGAGACGACGGGCGCGGCTCACCTGAAAAGAGAAGGGTGAGTCACAGCCAGACTCAGTAGGGGTCACGCGGATCCCTACCTCGCACTAAACAAGCATACATGCAAAAGTAACAACAATTAGATCATGCATTTAATTAAATAAACAGGCAATGGCACGAATAACTAATAACAATAAAGCTGTAAAATCTAACTAAACAGATATAACAGCTAATACATGCCAATAACAAGTAAGTCTAAACGACTGAAACTAAATCTACCAGTAGAATATGCCTCAACTAAACCAAGCAACAGGGAGCAGGACCACCACTGGGAACAGAAACCGGATGCGTCCACTGACGGCTTACACTGCGTCTCAAGCACTCGCAGTCGGTAACACGACAAGTTGAGCGCGTAAACAGTACCAAACCAAGTGACCAGTCAGAGTGACACTCGTCAGTGTCAGTCCACAGCCTCTGACCACGTGTGCACACACTGACTCTCGCATGAGCCAGGCCCTCTAGCTAGATTTCTCCCTTGGTAGGACGCTACCATTGGTGGGGAGCCCACGGTACTAGCTTAAAAACCATGTAATGGGAACACCCCTCCGCTATCCCCAAGCGGGTCGGCACTCAACAGACCTTAGGGCTACAACAGTGGCTCCATCGCAAGGAAAGAAAAGCTACTCTATTGGGATTTAAAAACATGCCATTATAATATAAAATATCTCATACATGGCATATAAACAGTATTGAACGCATTAAAGAATAGGCCGGTAACTTTTTGAAACTGACAGGCGTGTGGCGGTCTGCTGCCACCGCGTCACAGGCATGTGACGGTCGGGGACTGGCGCGTTACATCGACTGTGACGCGTCCGCCCTTGGCCGTCACAACCACCGAAGCCGAACGAATCCACAACGATCAAACAGGGTGTAACGGTCGGCGACCACGCCGTCACAGAGCCTGACGGTCAGGGGTGGGCGTGTTACATCAATCGTGACGCGTCCGCCCCTGGCCGTTAGAACCACCCGAGGCCAAATCGACTAACCGTTTTTCAAACCGTTCACAGGCGATGTAACGCGCTCGCGCCGACGTGTTAGAGCACCCTGACGGCCGGCCGACTGGCTGTCAGGTCAACCGCCATACCGGTCAACGGAAATCAACGGGAGTGTAACGGTCGGGAGCCTGACCGTTACACACTGTGACGCCCCTTCAAAGGGCCGTTACAGTTCTGTAACGCGTCCCCTATGGACCGTTACGTGTGTGACAGTTCCTGGAAGGACCGTTACACTGTCTGGGTTACGGACGGGTTATATTTGAAAGTGGGTTCCCTCCCGGGCGATCGGAATCGCCGGGTAACGACGAAAACCTGTAAAACCTGTCAAACCACACGCCCTAAACAACATAATACCAACAAAATCACCACATGCAACACCTACAATGGCTTAAACATGAAGAACGAAGCTTAAACCCTAAACATGGAAAATAATCAATATGCATGCCACATGCGTTTAAACAAGAAATCATGCTATAGGAAATGATCCTAGCGAGTTCAGGATTCCATCCCCCTACCTCGTGCAAGCCGAAACGGCCGATTAAGCCGCATGCACCGAAGAGGGTTCACCGAGCCTTCTCGCTCCGTCTCGCTCCCACGAGCCACGAATCACGTCAAGGTGGGCGTCAACGTGTTCCTCTCGACGCGAGGAATCCAACGGCACCTTCCACGCCTCGAACCGTCGTCGTTTCGCCTGAATCCCAAGGAGAGGGGAGATGGGCGATCGGACGAGAGAGAGAGGGCATGAGGATGAGATCGAGATCGACGAGGGGAGAGAGAGAGGGTGAGGGATTAAAGGAAAAAAAATAAAGTTAATATATATAATATATTTATTATATATAAAAACCTCATTATTTTCAAATAAAACCTCAATTAAATCCAATTAAATCTGAAAAAAATGCTAGAAAAATTCCTAAAAATCCAGAAAAATAGCCGAAAATTCCAGAATGAATAATAGGTCCGAACCACTAAGGATCCATTAAGGCACGGGCCTCACACCCCTGGTCCCACCCCTGTCGGCCTGTTGCACGTCCTAGGCAGGGAGGCTGCTCCATCGCCCTCCATCTGTCTCTCACTTGCCGCACATTGTCCAAGGATTTCCCTCGTAGCAGCTGTGCAATCTCCAGAAACAGCATAATGCAGGGTTTAAACACATGGCAAACGTCTATGCATATTACCCGCAGTTTGAAAGGCAACAAACCCAAAGTCTGATTTGATCAAGGGGGGCCGCGCGCTCAGGGGAGGGAGGGGGAGGGGACGCCGGCCGAGGGGGAGGGAGGGAGGGAGAACGGCCAGGGGGAGGGGGGTGAGGGGGGGAGGGGACGCCGGTCGAGGGGGAGGGGAGGGAGGGTGAGGGAGAACGGCCAGGGGGAGGGGGGAGGGGACGCAACAGGGAGGGAGGGGGGAGGGAGAACGAGAGACGAGAGAGTCTTCGATCTAAAAAATAAAATTGGTTGAGAGTTATTCTTTTTTTAGAAATAGATTATAATGGGATGTGATTTTCTTCTTAAAATTTAGGAGAGGAACATCAAACAAGATTAGATGGGTCAACCTCTCTTGTTTTTAAATTTGAGAGAAAAAAGAGAGAAAAAATAGCAACCAAACACCCTCTTAGGGCCAGTTTGAGAACGGATTAGAGTGAGAGAGCAGATGAGAGAGAGAGTGGTGGGCCCCACCTCTCCCTCACACACAATGACGTTAACGGGACTTGCGCTAACCAGACTCGATTAGTAAACTATCCCTTGGTGAACTAGTTACCTAAGTAAAACCAAATAAATGTTACCTACTTGCACTGTGTGTGATGAGTTGGACACCAAATCAAGAACTATCATGTGTCCCAAGTAATGTCTTCATACTGGATGTGAGTTGGGAAAGGTGACTAATAGGGCCCCTTTGGTTGGGATTATTAAGGGATTTCAATCATTGGAATCTCATGCATAATTTCATCCTAATCAAATGACTCAAAAGTGTCTCGGCTTTTGTGCTAGGTGGATTTTTTAAAATGGAGAGAGAAAGACACAAAAGATGGGGTGTTCAATAATCTACAAAAGCTCCTCTCATGGAGCTTCGGGTGGATTTCGAGGTCTAAAATCCCTGACATTATGACAGAGCATAAATGTAAGGATTTTTCAAAAAAATCCACCTCAACAATCCGAACCAAAGGGGCCCTAAACCAATATAAACATTCTATATTCATGTGTTTTGGTATCTTCTCCCCTCATCTCTTTCGTCACGCGATTTATTTTCTGCACCTGTTTTTAGTTTAACATTTCTATTTAGTACTCTAGTTTACTCCCCTCTAGTAATTGCTCTTCCACTAACACTTTCAGTTGTCATTGCTCTTCCGTAAATATGTGGATTTGATCGGCTTTTGGATTATGTTTTAATTTTGATAGCATGGTCATCCCAATTATTCACCATCTTATGTTTATCCAATCTTTTTATATCATGTTTGTAAAGTAATATTTTGTGCATCGAATCCGATACGCAAAGTTATGTTAAAATATAATTTTTATTCTTATTGACCTAAAAAAATGGTGAAATGACCATTTCTGTGTAGAAAAAGATATCCCGTGTCAAAATTGTACGATCCAATTTTTTACGTATTAAAGACGGAGTCGCATTCGACGTGAAAGCACATGACTGAAATATTTTGTATGCCTGAAATATTTTATAAATGAATGAAACATTTTGTTATATGGATGAAACATTTTGTTTGACTTCAAGAATAAATCAATGAAATATTTTGTATAATTGAAATATTTTGTTACATGAATGAAATATTTGTTATAAGGATAAAATACTGCAGAAATAAAATATTTTATTATAATAATGAAATCTAACAAAATGTTTCAATTCTTTACTAAATATTTTACGTCTATAATAAAATATTTTATTCTTCTACAAAATATTTCATTCCTGTAATTTTCCGCTGAGTACGTTTAGTCTTTAATGCGCAAAAATATGTGCCACACAGGTCTTATGCGGGACGTATTTTTCTACATAAAAATGATCCTTTCACTTTTTGTTGAGTCAATAAAAATAAAAATTATAAGTTGACGTGACTCTGTACACCGAATTCGATGTACACAGTATTACTCTGATTGTAAACACCCATCCTATTTTGTATCCAACAACAAATTTAAGTCTTCCCTCTAAATGTCCATAATTATCTATCTCTTTTTAATTTTAGAGATAAAAGTTTGATTTAAGAAAGTACATCTAATTTAGATACATCTTAAGGCCCCCTTTGGTTGGGCTTCTTACCGGGGAGTATAGAGAAAATCCACCGACAATACATTTATGACAGATGTAAGAGATTTTTGAAAAAGAGAAATCTCATTTGTCTTCCCGCCCCTCCCATTGTTTAATTCCGAGTTTGGATTAACATTTAATGGGATATTAAAATACCGTGTAATGGTGAAATGACATATAAATAGGTTTAAATGATGAGTTTACATAGAAATTTACCCCGAAACAGCATTGAATAAGATTTTGTGAATTTTTTGAATACTCTCACATTGTATCTGTCTCTCTCATATCAAAAAAATTCACCCGGCCCCGAAAGTCAAGGAGGGGTCATTTGGTTGGGCTTAACTTTTGCAGGGATTCCAATGATTGGAATCCCCTGATAAACTAGGGATGTCAATGGTAACCAATAACCCGCTAATCGCCCGTTTCGCTAATTTAACGAACAACAAGTGGATATATTTTTTTTCTCGACAACTTAATGGATACGGATACGAATATATCCGATTTCATAGCGGATACGGAAACGGATACACCTCATTCCGAACCCGTATCCGTCCGTTATCATTAAATATTATAAAATATATATTATTAATATTATCCCTTAGATCTAAATTTAACGGTGGAGATTAAATTTCACCTAAAGAGTTGACATATGCTTTGTCCTGAACCCTAGTCATACATGCTCCTCTAAGACATCAAATGCTTTCCTGGGCTATGGATGGTCCCGAAGACTGCATGTGCTCCCCCAAATAGTTGACATCAAATTGCCTGAAACTCGGACTGCATGCTCCCTTGGCACCAAGGATGCTCTTCTGAGACGGTGGATGCTCCTCTGAGACTGCATGTGTTCCCCTAAAGGGTTGACATATGTTTTGCCCTGAATCCTGGTCATGCATGCTCCGCTGAGACATCAAATGCTCTCCTGAGGCCGTGGATGGGCACCGAAGACTGCATGTGCTTCGCCAAAGGGTTGACATCAAATTGCCTTGAACCCTCGACTACGTGCTCCTCTTTCACCAAGGATGCTCTCCGAGGCCGTGGATGCTCCCCTGAGACTATATGTGCTCCCCTAAAGGGTTGACATATGCTTTGCCCTGAACCTCTGGTCATGCATACTCCCTTGAGACATCAAATGCTCTCATGAGGCCGTAGATGATCCCCGTAGACTGCATGTGCTCCCCCTGATCGTTGACATCAAATTACCTTGAATCGGGACTGCATGCTCCCCTGTTACCAAGGATGCTCTCCTGAGGCCATGGATGCTCCCCTGAGACTGCATGTGCTATCCTGATTTTAATATTAGACCGGACATGCCTTAATCGGACCGGTTCCTTGACCGGTTCACTGTCGGACCGGTCTGACCGGCTGATCCGCTCCGGTTCTGATAACATTGATTTTATTCTAATTGAGCTATTTTTATATTAAAAATTTCATAATTTATGTACTCTTATTATCGGTAACTATCCGCTAACCGCTCGTTAATCGCATATTTTCGGATACTAGAAAACGGTTTCGGATATACTATTTTTCGAATTCTTAACGAACAGTAAATGGATACAATATTTCTTATCAGATACGGAAACGGATAGTCCACTATCTAAACCGTATTCGACCCGTTAACATCCCTACGATAAATCCAACCAAACACCCCCTGAGCCTCATCTGATGTGCATCTTAACTCAATATGCCCTTCCAAGTTACCTCTTTGATTCTTGTCGTCCACCTTCGGGGGCGTCTGGAGTTCTCGTTTTCAAGGTTTTCGTTTTATTGTCTATCTGCCGCAAATACCCTGACCGGTGAGCTAGCATTACCACAACACATGAATAATTCCTTGATTTGGTGAACTCACAGGGGGCTACACATGTGCATCATAATCGTACAGGTTTTCTTTAATTTTTTTTTTAAATGTGTTCCCTGTAAGGATGATCGTAACAAATGCACTATACAGTCGTTTAAGAGGTTATTTGAAAAGAAGGATTTTATTATGAAAGATGACATTTAATTTTAAGATTTTTACATATTAGTCCCTACAAATTTATCGAATCATTGATTAGTCCCTCAATTCTGACTATTACTTTAATAGCCCCTATAATCTTAATCGTTACACGTTTAAGTCCCTACCGTTCGTTCAGTTAATTAAACTATAATTACCTTATACTAAAGGAACTGAAAATACTAACTTACCCTTAGGTTAAGTGTGAGTGTGCGAGAGAGAGATAGAGAGAGGGGTGGCAGCCTCTGATTCATCTCCCCCCCTCCCCCACCCCTGCTACCTCCCCCCTCCCCGGCCTTCCGGCCCCCTCCTCCCCCTCCGGCTGCCCTCCCCGCTCCCCTGCGACCTCCCCCCTCCCCCTCCCCCTCCGGCCTCGTCCTTCTACACCGACCAGACGGGGTCCAACGTCACTGCCCACGTCTCACTCGACTCCGAGAAGAACGACCGGTTCTACTCCCACAGCCGCTCCCTCACCCGGCTCTCCGTACAGCACGTCATCCGTGCAGCTGTCTCCGCCCGACGCCGGCCGCTCCCCGTGAACTCCGGCCTGGTGACCGTGATCGGGTACGAACTGGCGGAACTGGCGACCAACCCACTGGCCAACGCCTGGTACGTCGGGGGCGACCCATCCTTCCCCACGTAGATCGCAGACCTGTGCGAGGGCATCTACGGCACTGGTGCGAGGGCATCTATGACAGCACTTTCTCTTTTACCCCCCACTCCCCGGCCTCCTCCTCCACCCCCTCTCCTGCCATCTCCCCCCCTCCCTCCCCCCTCCCCCTCCCCCTCCGGCCTCCCTCCCCCCTTTCATGCGACCTCCCCCCCTCCCTCCCACTCCCCTGCTCCCTCCTCCCTCTCCGGCCTTCCTCCCACTCCCCTGCGACCTCCTCCCTCGTCCTCTGATCCCCCTCCACCTTCGATACGTGGACACCCTCCCCTCCGGTCCCCTCCCCCTCCAGCCATCCCCGGTGGTCTCCCCCCTCCCCCCATCCCGTGTCCCCCTCGCCTCCCACCCTTACGCGAGAGAGAGAGAGAGAGAGAGAGAGAGAGAGAGAGAGAGAGAGAGAGAGAGAGAGAGAGAGAGAGAGAGATTTTAGTCTTCTTACATATAATTGATAAAATATTTTACGGAATATTTTTTTTAGACGGCAACAAATTACAGGGACTAATTTATAAAATATTAATAATTATAAGATCTTTAAGATAATACTCAGTATCGAGGGATTAATCGATAATTCGATAAATTTGTAGAGACTACTACGTAAAAATCTCTTAATTTTAATGTGTCTACGACGAGTCACATTTATGAATATATATAATTCATGAGAGGACTCGGGATGAGTCGGATGATACGATACCATACTGATCTTGTCAAAGAAGTGGGAGATCGAAGATTCGCTTCACTCGGAGAGAATTTTTTTTATGAACACGCATTCAATTATTGAGAGGCGTCTGACCATGAGTTTTCTGATTAATCAGTTCCTCGTCAACGACAACATGATTAATTACTTAACATCGATGAAAAGTACCGCCGGGGCATGTCGTGTGGTTGTTCGCTCAAATTAACTTGATACAACCCACGACGACAACGTCGATTAGAAGAAGATAAGATTACATTAGACCGATCGATGAAACCGCGCGGGCCCTGTCGTGTGGTGGTTCGCTCAAACGCATCATCAGCGACGTTATACGTGATCATTCAAACCCCTCAGTGGCATGCAGCCAGTAGCCACCGCTGGTGATATATTGGGGAGGACGAACACGGGGAGGCTCAATCCAGTGCTACATCTATCTATCTATATATATATATATCTATCGTCTTATACGTATCGTCTTATACGTAAATTAGTCTTGGCGTCTTGCTCCTACACCCCAACAACGACAGCCAACCAGTCCAGTACTACTCTAAAAAGTCCGACAAAGGGGAGTCGTGGCGAGGTTTTCGGTGGCTCCCGCCGGCGATGGACGTCCATGGACGGTGATGGAGTAATTAATCCACCCGGAGCAGCTGGGGCCACGTACCCTCGTTTACGCGGTCAGGCATGTAGATAGATGTGGCGCCCCCCCTTTGACAGCATGTACAGGTGGTGCCATGGTAGCAACAACGACGCGGTGATGCTGAGAGATGAAAGCACTTGTTCCTGTTTCCACGCAAGCGCTTTGGGTGAGAGAGATTCTGACAACACCATTACCATCTGCATCGGCGACAACACCCTGTATATATATATATATGGAGCTTAATTAATTAACAACACCACCCTATTTCGAAAGGGTACTGGTTAATTACTTAACAGATTCACACTATGCCGTGTGCTTCATCCCCCGGCATCTCCTTTGTACGTATACTTTGGACTCCACCGACGAGTTTGATAACGGATTAAGTTAGAGACGGATGATCTATCTGTAATGACTCACTCGACTTTTTTAAAAATGAGTTAATCTACTTTAATCTTATCCGACTTTGATTAAAGAAAAAATATCAAATAAAGAATAATTCACTCGGCCCCAATTAACTTATCTTATCCGGACTTACCTGATTGTCAAACAGACCCTAAAGAACTAAGAATCCAAGCAGTTCCTTTCTTTCTCCAGTCCAAGGCTGCTGCTGCGTAAGACGCACACGTTTGCCCGCCCCCACGTTGGGTCCATCGGAGTTTCGGGATTTTGGGTGTTCCTGCAGTGCCATTTTCATATTCTTCTACTTCTTTTTCTTATATATGTTCATCGTATATATATATATCCTAGTTCTGTTAACTCGTCTAATACTAGGATTTTTAGTTTTATACTCCTATAATTAATGTCTCGTATTCAGGATTAGCTCCTTCGATCAATCTTTGGTAAATAAATCCTCGTAACTACACATTTATATATTTTTAGTAAACACCTCATTTTCCCCCCTAATTAAAAATGTGACGGGCTTATTATTCTTAGTGTATATGTACTCGGAGACATTTTTATCAAATAACCTGAGATCGTCAGGAGTTGACAATAAATATCAAGATGGAAGGGGCTGATCTTTAAAACGTAAGAGAACATATATAGGGGATGAAACTCAAAAAATCTCTTTAGAATTCTTTCCATGACTAAGATTAATTTTCTTGCTTGCTCGATATAATAAATAACCACGCACACTAAATGTATATATATATAAATATAAAGCTTACTCAGTGTCACTGTTCTTTGGTCAATTTGGCAGACTCGGTTCTAAAATTCCCCCTCAAGATATTAAACAATCAGCAGGTCAAAACAATCAACTCGGCAATTTTCCCTAGTTCATCGATCTCTCAAGTGTCGAAGACAACTAGCATATATACATGTTCTCGGGTCCACTGATCAGTCACCGGTATGAGTTGGATAGAGATTGAGATGATCCACGCATGCATCATCAGTGAGACTCAATATATTTAGCATAATTAGAGCATTAATATGACCGATGCAACAGCTGTACAACTAGATTGAGTGGACTCCAGGGACGTCCTGATATGGAAAGAAGGTGGATGGATGGACATGGAGAATGATCGGGACGTTAATTACAGTGTGGACTTCAAAGAATTTTAGAGGTATTATAATAAATACGATAAAAGTAAGAGTATAGTGATAATTTCACGAGATTTCAAAAGTACAGGCATAATTTCCCCTTTTTCTTTTGGAGTCCGAATTTTTTTTGGTTTTTGGCCCATTTTATTGACCGCAAATCTGGTGGGTTTTGCCCACTTTGTGGAAGGATGAACGGTGGCTGTGCCATTAATTAGTTATATTATCCTCCGGAAGATTTCGGGTTTTTTACGTCACTAGCTCTTGTATGCATGACGTCAAAATTTCGATTCTTTGATGCAAGTTGATAAAGATTCTGGAGGTTGAAAATTAAGGGGGTTTCATTATATTCACTCGGAATGTAATTGCTTCTCTCATTAATTAATTACCTCAGGCTCGGGTTATTGCATTCAAAAGAGGAACCCTATAACCTCCTCTCCTTAATTATGATCATCTGTATTAATATATGTCGGGCTCATTCCAGTGGCTTTTATGACCAATTCTTCAAGCCTTGCCGAGCTAATGAATATATGATCAGTTGACCACAGCAATGTCATCACACGTACGGCTGCTCCCTGCATGATCGCCTTCTTTGGCAAGTCCAAGTTATTATAAGGATACATGCAGCTGGTCAGGGGTAAGCAATCAAAGTTGTCATTGGCATTCCGTTGCCTCTCTGTCTTTGCTAGACTCCGGGTGATACTTTTGAACCATATAACGCTTGAAGTCGTATCTATGGTCAAAAAGAAGAGATAGGGTTTGATAGTCATGCATGTGCGTGCACATGAAGATAAAAAACGTGCACATATATATGCTAGCAGATGCTTCAGTTTCCATAAAGTCTGTATACAAATGCAATTCTTTTACTCCTATTTCCCAATAGAGCTAGTCAACCTCCTATATATATATATATTTATATATATCTTCTATCTAGCTAGGAAAACTATTTTTTATTAGAAGTTCTCATTCGTTATTGATTTTTGTAGTGGGAGATATTGACGGTATATCAGGTAAGCAAGTCAGTGTTTGATCCCCGCAGAAAGAAAGAAAAAGAGAGAAACCAATGATATCACACGACAACATTAAGATGTTTATAATATTATAACGTGTAGCACCGGGCGTGCAAAATTTCACTACGTTACATTAGAGATTACCGTGCTTTGGAAACCTTTGTTGCCGTCGGGATTTATTCAAAATCCTCTTACGTCGTATACCAGTATGATTGTATTTTCAACAAAAATTTGAATTTCGTTTGCCTGGATTACACTCCCTTTGGGTGTGTGTATGCGTGTGGAGTGAGGGAGACTGTGTAAATTACATTGTTAACCTTTTTTTAAACGGTTGTGAACAATATTTGAGAGTTTTGTCCAAACACAGTCAGCGATAAGTTAATATGCAAAATTTGAATTTGCTACCGTAATCATCAGTGAAGAAGAACGAAGAAGACGACATCCGGCCATCCTGGGCGAGCTCCAGGGCAAGGGTGAGCTCCAATGGATGACGACGAGCTTCGACGATGTGCAACTACTATACCACGGCCGGACGATGTTGCAATGTTTCTCTGGTTTTCTACCGCTATGTTTCTTCTTCACCAGTCGGGCGTTCGCCTACTGTCAGCTGCCACCCACGACCACCAGAGTGCAAGGGCGAGCTCCCGCGACAGATGACCTACGTACATAGAAGAGGAAGAAGCAGGGTAAAAAAATAATTTTCCCACCCAAAATCCCCCGGAAGCAGCCTTTGACCCCCGACTTTTGAGATTTTTCGAGCTGGGCATTGTTGGTGTGCCTTTAGATTGCATTTAGAACGGATCGAGGAGAGAGATTTTAGACATTTCAATCAATGGAATCTCTCCTCTCTCAAAAGTATTTTCAAATGTCTCAATATCTCATTAATTTTTATTTTACGACAGATTTTAAAATTTTAGAGAGACAAAATGAGAAGAGAAGATAATAAAAAACCTCCAAAATCTACTCAAAATGTGTTTTTTATCTCTCTAAAAGATTTTGAAAAATTTTCCCCACCGTCTATCTGTTCCAGACGCGTCTAATCTCTCTCCTTCAAAATCCCGTTGCTACACAAGAGTCAAAGCATTGTGGCTCATTTGAAAACACCTATATATGATGGTTGTTAGTGATTGATCGAAGTTGAAATCCCCAAGGATCCCATCTCACGGTGATTTCCAAACGCGCCCTACGTGAAGCCAAACAATATTGTCCCGTTCTCACACTAGCTCACGCCACCCATCTGTCTGTTGTCATTAATTTCTCTCGCTTTCACCGTAAGTACGTAGCTTCAAATATCCAAAGTAACAAACATCTTTTCTTCTTATTAAAACATTGCTAATCCTACTTATGCACCAAGAGTCTACCTGAACCACTTTTTCTTAAAAGAAAGGTCCATAACTTCAACGATCGTTCGGCCTAATGGTATGTATTCTCTCTTATGGTACATATATATATATATGCGCAAGATCCTTTGATTTCATGTCACTCGTCACGACATATATAGAAATGGGGTAACACGCACTCATATTAGTAAAACTAGATGCTACGTTACTTCCCACAGTGGCATGTTTCATATTAATCGATGTCCATGTCTACGTTAATCAAGTGAGATTCTCTACACATGAACCACACGCCAAAAAGGTCAGAAATCAAATCACACGAAAATGTAAAGTCCATTTGTGCAAATTATTTTTTCCAACGAGGAGGGACTGTACCACCAACCCGACCAAACCGAAGGAGCCTTCTCTCGCCCACCCGGACCGGGTCCGACGTCGAGTTCAGTTGCGTAACCCACCACTACACTCCCCCCCACCACTCCGCTGCCGCTCCACGTAACCGCGGCCAAGACCGCCGCCACCCTCCCCCACGTGTGCGGCTCTCGCCTTTGGTGTCCACCGAATGGCAGGACCCCACGTTTCCAACCCTGGAGACGCCAGAAACGCCGCCTCCCGTCCCACGCTCCCTATCGCGGACTCCCGTCCTCACAACTCACCGGAGTGGCACGCAGCGTTCACACGTGTTGCGAGTCGAACGTCCAGTTTAACCGTGCAGAGTTCCGGAGGGACACTGCATCCCGCACCCTCGACGTTAACGTTATATAATAAAGCCCCCACCATCTCCCCCCTTCGCTCCCCCACCATCTCAGGTGTTTACGTCTCCCCTTCGTCTCCACATGTATTCCTGCTCTCCTCTCCTCCGTCTCCAAGTTTAGCTGTCATTGCGAGGCTGTGGTGCTAAACTTGTGTGGGCGCGCAGCAGCCCCACGCCTACATAACCCGTTGTCGTTGTGGTCTTCGCAGAGGCTAGCACACGTTGTTGGGTACTTGTACGTGTAAAGTGGTTGCTTGATCTGGTACTGTTTGTGGGTGTTCGACGGGGAAGGGGAAGGAGTTCCCGGTGATGGCGGCAGAGGGCGGCGACGGCCCGCACCGGGTGCCGGTGCCGCCAGAGCGGCCGTTCCTTCACACGCTCAAGGCCAACCTCAAGGAGACCTTCCTCCCGGACGACCCTCTCCGTCAGTTCAAGGGGCAGCCGGCGTCACGCCGCCTCGTGCTGGGGCTCCAGTACGTGCTGCCCATCCTCGAGTGGGCTCCCCGCTACACCTTCGCCTTCTTCAAGGCCGACCTTGTCGCCGGTATCACCATCGCCAGCCTAGCCATCCCCCAGGGCATCAGCTACGCCAAGCTCGCCAACCTCCCACCCGTCTATGGCCTCTGTAAGCTTAATCTCATGGAAACCAGACCCTGAACTCACTAGCTTTCCTTTCATTATCGATCCTTGGCGTGGAATTCAGCACTGACCCATGCATGTTTGCCATCTTCTCCGCTTGGATCTCTCCTTCGGGTGATGACCGACCGGAACACGTACCTGTGGACGCGCGTACGTCGGCGTTATTTATTTAGACTCGAGCTTTGTGCCGCCGCTGGTGTACGCCATGATGGGAAGCTCGCGCGACCTGGCGGTGGGGACGGTGGCGGTGGTGTCGCTGCTGATCGGATCCCTACTGGAGAAGGAGGTGTCGCCGACGCAGGACCCCACGCTCTACCTGCAGTTGGCCCTCACCGCCACATTCTTCGCCGGCGTCCTACAGGCATCGCTGGGCATACTGAGGTAAGAAGCTCCTTCACGTACGTGGTTGGTTGGTATATATTTGAAAACTCCGGGGGGTGGGAGTAGGAGTGTCAATGGATCGGATCCGGGTCGGATCCTTCAAGATCCGAATCCGGATCCGATAATCCCAGATCCAACTCTAACCCGAATCCAGAATGAAACAATATTTCGGATCCGGATCTGACCCGAATCCGAACTTTACCTTTTGGATCCTGATCTGATCCGAAATCCTAATTTATATATCCTGTATAAGTAGTGGACAAAGTAGATCCAAATTTGCATGCTTGGATCCGAAATCGGATCCGACCCGAACTGTACAAGACGGTGAAAACCTGTGTTTGAATGGGATTGAAAGATTGAAGTCTTTTTCATACAGAGCTTCATAAGAAGAATTTCTCAATGCAGTCAGTGGTAAAGATGGCAAATCGAGTAGTTCTGTTGGAGGTGGGTATTTCTCTGGTAATAATAGACGGCTGACACATACAGGTAGTACGGTTTGCGATCCTTTTCTGCGGCAATGGCTCATAAATTGGCACTATAAAATTCAAAGTGTGATCTTCCTCAATATATTGTTTTTTTCGGCAAGAAATACTCATGATGAATAATATATTCACCATCATTGTCTTGAACAATGACCCAAAATGGCTCAACATAACCATGTACCTTATCATCCCATTGGAAATCTGGTGTAATTTTCAGCTCAAGACTCAATATGGTAGGAGTAATTGGCTGAATATGTGCACCTAGGTTAAGCTTAGGCAATTGGTGAATGTTCTGTGAAGTTGTCTTCCCATCTTAGGGTAACAGATGAGCTCTCCAATTTCCTGAGATGAGAGGTCATAATATCTTTCCCAGGCCAACTGTGTCTTCTCCAGCTTCATCAAAATCCCATTTGGTATTCCATTGAACTGGCGAAGTGGCGTTCGAACATTCCACACTCTTATTAACCATCTTGCATAGGTTCAAAACCTTCAAAGCTAACTGAGCCCAGCCTCTTTTAAGCACAATCTCAAAAAGTGCTCGTAAGAGGCGTCCTGCACTCTGTAATGCAAGAAGGGGAAAAAAACATAAGCCACCTACTAAATCTAGGATGAGAGGCTAAACTAAATTTTTTAAAGCAATAAAGAACTAGTTTAAGGGAAATAATAGACATGTGTTATATAAACCATATCAGATGTGAACGATAGGCCTTCAAGTTTAACTTTGATATATATGTTTGAACGAGAACATTGATTTTTGCACTAGGCTCTTCCAAGCTTTCTTTCACAGGAATTGGCACACGATCCAAGAGCTTAGGGAGTTCCATCTTCTCATCTTGTCTAACTGTAACATACTTGAATTCTTCACTAAGGGAAAATAACCGACACAGTTCAAAATCACCCATTGTTGGTTCAAGATGCTCATTGTAGGTAGATATTGTTCCATGAGTAATATAATAGTAACTTGCAATCCTACCCAGTTCAGTCACCTGAAAGTACCCACTTTTGCGATCATACTTGATCAAGTTATTTCTGTCCAACATAGTAGCAGCAGAATGGATCTGCAAAAATAAGTCAATTTCAACATGAGAATTACATTATGAAACACATACAGCATGTCAAATAAAAATTACTGTATTCGAGGCTAAGCGCCCTTACCTAAGATAGACTTAACACCATTCCTACTTCGAAAATCAATATTGACTTCTTCTTTGGGAAAAAAAATTGAAACATTCATTAATTGTCAACGAGAGGAAAGTAGGCAACAAGAGGCCAAGGAAAATTCAGATACAGGCATGATCAAGTTAAAGCAGACCTGCCAGAATGTGAAGCCAATGCAATGTCATCATCACGTGAGAAATCACAATAATTCATCAATTTCTTAAGCAATCAATGCATACAAATGGCCAAAATGCACAGAATTATGATCTTATGGACACAGTCAGATGTCAATTTCAAACATGGATGAATGCATATCCTTCCTTTAGACATTGGAAAAGAAGGATTAACAGGTTGCCATTTACCATTCACATCATAACTGAACCAGCTTCCTTTCAACACTATTAGTTATTTCATGGTAATTAACTGAGTATGAAAAGGAAACTAACCCATCTTGAATTTGTATGAACCGGGCCATGGCCAGAAGATACCAAGGAGTCATTGAAATACTCTAGATAAATAGGTATGCACTGGTGTCAGGTTGATCACACTAAACACACATTAACTAGATTAAAAGATGAGAAAATGCCATGTCAGTAAGTATATATGCAACTCCAGACATTTAAGGCATTTAACAACATCAGATTGATGATGATAGCATAGAATACCCTAAAACAAGAAAGCTAGGCAACTTTTTAACCTAACTTTTTTTTTGCATTCCCACTATTCTAGTCAAATAGAAAGGAAAACCCATATTTTTACAAACAAGAATCAAACAACATCATCGTTTCCCTGGAACTATGATGCTTAACACATGCATATAATTGTGTTCTGTTAAGCTACAAGTTTGACAAAAAAAATACTAGTGGTCTTACTCGTAACCCCACAAACCCCTGACTCAAACAAAAGTAGATCTCACAAGCCACCGAAATAGTTGAAAAGTGCCCAATACTCTAAAATCCAATCTACAAGGGATACGCAAAAAAGACACCGAAACATATTTTTAAAACTGTGATATATAGAATCTTGTCCATTAAACAAAACCTGCTTTGATTACCCTATTCAGGATGCGTCCACTAGGAGTGGCATCAAAAAAACACATAGGAGCTCGGAAAATGTACATCACTGTACTTTCCAGCTTGACAAATCTTTCCTTCTCTCATAACCTATAAAACAATATATACTTTTAAAGCAATATTGTAAACTGTGAAGCTAACTTGAGATAGTGAGAAGAAAGCAAACAAATCAGGATAAGATCAGCAGCTGAAAGAAACTCCACTTGGTGGGTCACATAGATCACAGTCTTCAAACTTAAGAGCCCCAGCAAACACTCCTGCCATGTAGGGATTCCACCAAGAGAAAAATTGTGAATGTCCTCATTTAAGGAATTTCAGAATGCATGTGGGAGAATATAACTATACATATGTGAAAATTAAACATACCTCCATTTCAATGATATGACCTATCATAGTATGTGTGTATTTATCAATAAACATCTTCCTCCCATCCCTTCCCCTCAACATACACCCAAAATCCATGCCTCCATTCTTTATCTGAAAACAGAAGACAACCATTCTGGCCACCCCACAAGGTTCCACAAAGGAGAATTGATTTATCAGACAATTATTAAACTAGAACAATGATTTACCGTGACAGCAGATTTGCACTTATTTCAATGCAAAAATAGTAAACATGCAAAGACATTTCTTGGTACATATTAATTGTATAATTTCACTTTTAATGACAGTATACATGCCGAAACATACTTACCCAAAAAAATAATCCCACGAAACAAGAACCACATATGGCTGATAAGAAGCCAAGCTCTTGTCCCCACAGGCCACAAGATACACTTGCCACAACCCAAACGCACAACAAAGAAAAACAGTTCAAATCCTACTAGAGAAGCACAACAAAGAAACCCAAACGCACCAACAAAAAAAAAACAGTTCAAATCCTCGTGCTCCTCTGCCTCCTCTCGCCGTCGCCAAGCTTCCGTTCACGCTGCCGCCGGAAGCGAGGAGGGATATGGACTCCCCCTCCCCCTCTTCCCCCTTATTCCCAACACCCCTTCTCGTGCTCCTCTGCCTCCTCGCCGTCGCCAAGCTTCCCTTCACGCCGCCGCCAGAAGCGAGGAGGGATATGGACTCCCCCTACCCCTCTTCCCCCTTATTCCCAACACCCCTGCCCACCAAAACCGGAAAGGTCTCGCCGGCCTTGCACATGATCGGCGTCGCCTCATCCATTGTCTTCTTCTCCGAGCTCACTGTGCCCATCTATGGGCATAAAAGATCGGGACTTGGAAGAAGAGGGAGACAAAAATGGAGAAGAGGGTTTGAAAAGAGGAGTACCCCATATCCCTCGAGCCGTTGAAAAAAGGAGTACCCCATTCGGGGCTCCAACAACCCTGAAACAGTGAGACGCTGAGAAGAGATACGGGATCGCCGTCGCGGGTGCCGAGATCCGCCGCCCTCAGAGGAACTCAGAAATCTTTGCTCCGAAATCCCTGAGAAGGGTGTCACGATGCTGAGAAATGGGAGACGGTCGCCCCGAAATGGTGAGATGAT
Organism: Amorphophallus konjac; assembly: GCA_022559845.1. Classification (NCBI taxonomy): domain Eukaryota; kingdom Viridiplantae; phylum Streptophyta; class Magnoliopsida; order Alismatales; family Araceae; genus Amorphophallus; species Amorphophallus konjac. The sequence goes on along the minus strand of JAHNEJ010002747.1, from coordinate 1,340 downwards.
GAGAAGAGACGGGATCGTCGTCGAGGGTTCCGTCGTGGGAGCCGAGATAGCCAATGAACGCCATCGCCCTGCGAGGATCTCAAAAACCTCAGACCCGAAATCCCTGATAAGGGTGTCTCGACGTTGAGAACGAGAAACGGTGGCCCCGGCATCCCCGAAACCCTAACCTTGGGATGGGAGACGTTCGCCCCGAAACGGGGGCTCCCATATACTGCCCCGAAATGCGCCCCGGAATCCTCCTCTTTCGGATCAAAAATATGTTGCCCCGATTACGCAATGTCATCTCATTTCGGATCAAATGTCCGATCCGAATCCGAAAAACATTTCGGATCCGGATCAAGTTTTCGAATCACATACATCCGTTGACACCCCTAGGTGGGAGAGAAGGCGGTGGGAACCGTAATGAAGAATGAAGTGAGCTGGAGGCAGGTGCTCATCATATCGGATGACTCCTCTCGCTGTCGTTCCAAAACTTACTCAGAAGTGCCATTTGCAGCGTGGCCCGTAAGAAATGAAGTGAACTGTCATTTTGCTCGATCGTAAGAAAGAATGCATGCCAGGTATTTAATTAATCTTTATGTATTTATTATAATTTAAAATTAAATGTACAATATATAATTATCTGGTCCCCCTGCACCACCGGGTGATGAGGTTGATGTCGACTGGCTCTAGTTGACATCAAGCGGCCTGTGGTTCTGCCAATAATAGTAGGCTGGGGGTTGGGGCTAATTGAAAAGGACAGTGAAAAGGTATGGAAACTTGGTATACTCTATCTAGTTCGAAAACAGAATACCAAAAGTCAGGTTAACTTATACTCAGTCAGGGTATATCTATTTTTTTATTTTTTTATTTGAAATACTTTTGTAGATATATCCAAACCAAGGTGGAATAGTTAATTTTATTTTATTTTTACTAGAATGAGTTGTTTCCAAAAAATCCGAGTTAGAGGTAGGAAAACTAATTACTGATTTTGACAAATTTCATTTTTACTTATTCACTGAGGGCCACTTTGATAATAGATTAAGATAAATTATCTAAGGTGGGTATGGATGAGTTATTCCTTAAATTTTAATTTGATAACTTACTCTTATCTTGAGAATAACTCATTCCATATGAAATGATAGAACGAGTTATTCTTAGAATAAGGGTCTTAACCCTAATCGACCTTAGATAACTTAATCCTATTATCAAACTCAATTAAGGGCGAATCGACAGAATAACTCAGCTTATTCGTCCCTTATTCTATTTTATCAAAGTCACCCTGGGTTAATTAAAACCTTTTATGCCACCCTTATATTCCTTATTCAAAGAGGGGCAATTGGGTATGGAGGCTTGGTAAG
>JAHNEJ010001536.1:0-54745 GCA_022559845.1 Amorphophallus konjac | reverse complement strand
AGACGCCGGAAAATGAGCATACCGTCTATCCACGATGGAAGGAGAGCCCATCCCTTGGACCTGGAACGCAACTACATTACGCAAGTTCTACTTCTGAGTACTGAGTATTGTGCAAACGACATGGGATAAAACAAAAGGCTCCTTTCTTTTTATTCAAACAACCCATTTGTATATCAGGAAGGCCGAAGCCAATAGAATACATGTCAAAAAAGCAAAAGATCCATCTAGCGCCGTCGTAAGAGCCCATCGCTCGACTGACTCGGATGACCTCCCTGTGTCCAGCCACTGACTCTGCCTAGTGTAGAAACTGGCTCGAATAAAGGATAGTTGACCCCATTGGCTCGGGCAGCTCGAGACAAAGGTGACAGAGGGATTAAGAAAGAGAAGGCTACCTTCCAAGTTGAAGTTGGAAGAGAAGGAGGAGAGGGAATGCATATGAAAGCATCTTCCCCGCCAAACTGCCAACTCCTTGGAAGAAAGAGCGTGCAGGCACCCTCCGAAGAGTGAAAGAAAGGAGGACCAGAGCAGAAGAGGGAAAAAGAGGCTGCCAGAAAGAAAAAGAAACCAGCAGAGCTGGATGAGGAGGCAGGGGAAGGACCGGAAGGGATGGAGCTTAGTTGGCTTCCTCCTCCCATCCGTGAAGCGAGCAGGAAGGAACGGGCAGTAGGGATGTCTGATGCCCCCATCCGTCCTCCATCTCGCCCCCCTGTAAGCGCCGCCAGAACTGATAAAGGGAAAATGGCGTGCCTCCGCATGTCGAACCCTTTTCAAGTCTGCCCGCTGGCCGTTGAATCCTCTTCAAGTCCGGAGCAGCAGGAACTCTCTGCCCCCCGTATTCAGTAGGCTCCTCTTCCGGAGCTTCCTCCATGCTCTGAATACAACGACACAAAGCTACGTGAAGAAGGAACGAGGAAAGACTGTCAGGGAAAACCCTAAGCGGTGGAGAGGAAGGGACACCCTTCAGTCCTTTTTATAGGCGAAGGGAGGCTACTTGCCTTAAATAATTTCCCTCCTCTCGAAAACACGCCAGAAGGATTTCTCCCTACGAACGGTCACCTCAAACTTCTCGTCTTCCGCCCCAGCGGGACACACGAAGTGGCCAGGCATTTAAAGCGTGAGAAAATGGAAAGACACCCATTATGCGAGATCCACGCAAAAAATATCGGTTCTTTCCAACCACTGCAGATACGCTGAACAGAATACAGCAATGATGATATGGAACAGATAAGTCTTCATAACAATGCTACTGCCTTATTTATCTCTACACAAAAAAGGGAGTCTTTTTCTTCAAAAAGGGAAAAGGTATGCAAAAAGAAGAAGCGAAACAGATACATATGGCCTCTGGCCCACCTTGAAGATCGGAAGTAGAGGGCTCGAGCGGTCTGCCCCCGGCAGCCTCGGCGACGGCCGACCCTGGCACTGACCCCACCGGCGTGGGAACTGCCTCGGTTGTGTGCCCTCCCGAGGCATCCGGAGTTGGCGACCCCTCGGGTGATGAGCCCTCCGGATCCTCTTCATCCTGCGCCGAAAAAGAGGAACTAGAGGATGACAAGTCTGAGTCATAACATTGACCGGACGGGAAGTCAACCACTCCGGACGCCTGCTCCTCGGCGTAAGAAATGGCCCGATTGTAGCCCTGCTGGAACCCCTTGCGGATGCCCCGACGAAGTCCTAGCTCGTAGTAGGGGAGGGCAGCCTCCTTATGGTCGAACCGGTAAGCCTCTGAGCTCTTGTATTGCTCGAGAGCCTCCGCCCCGGCTGATCCCACCCTACCGGCGAGCCCGGCCTCCCTCTGCTCCACCTCGGCTGCCTTCCGCTCGGCCTCAGCAGTCCGCCCCTCGGCCGCCGCCACTTGCTTCTTCGCCTCAGCTCGATCAGCCTCGGCCTCCCGCCGAAGATGCTCGGATTCCTCCGCGCGGTCTACTAGCTCGGCACGCTCGGTCTCCCACCGGTCGTCCAGCTCAACGCGTGCTAAGCGCTCCGCTCAGAGAAGCCGGTTCTTCCTCTCGAGCGATTCACGGGCCTTAGCTAGCTGCTCGGCTAGCGCCCGGGTCTCCACTTGGCTTGATCGTATCGGCTCCCTGATTGAGGAAACCTCCCGCCGAAGCCCGTCACGCTCCTCGACGAGCCGAGTCAACCTCCTGTCCGACCCACCGAGGGTCCAGGCCAGGTTCGCACACTCCCACTCTGATCGAGCGTACGCTTCTGCCAGAACCGCCCCCATCTGGGCCAGGATCAAGCCGCCCTCCATAACCCCGGCGAGAGCCATGGACGGGGAGTGCTGCCTACCTCCCCCCCTCACCTTCGTGGATATACCACGACACACCTGGTGCAGGGGGCCCGAGATACCCAGCCTCTCTAAGGCCGCCGGAATGGAGAAACCCCCATCACCCGGCGCCCCACCTTATTGCCCGGATTGAGCCCCAGTGATGGGGCATCAAAGGCGATTTCCATACACGGGTGAAGTGTATTTGTGTGTTATGGCTTGTATGAAGTTGTAATTGTGTAATTTCTTTCTTTTGGGCTTCTTGTAAGGCTTATATCAAGCCAATGGGCCATTTGTTATGTCAAGTCCAAGGCTAGGTTGCCATTAGTAGAGTCCATTAGGGAGCTTATGCCATATTGGGTCATTAGGTTGTTAATGGGTCATTAATGCACTTAAGGCCCAAATTGGGCTACACTCCTTCATGGGCCATCTAAGTGGGAGTGGCCCAAGTCTAGCATGATCTAATGGGAGGCTCTTGGCCCATGAATGGCCTTGGCCCATGGAAGGGGGCGCAAGGTTCCTTGTCTTATTAGGCATGGTAGTTGTGGTTTAGGTGGTGTTTGAATGGATCTAGTCCAAGGTTGAATAAGTATGGTCAAATTAGATTAAACTAATGTATTAAATGTGTGATTCACATTGTATCCCAGCCCTTCAATCCAAACCCCTAGATCCAAGGGTTGAGGTTGAGTTTGGTTGGCATCCTATATAAGGTTGTATTTTTCATATTGAATGAATTAATGAAGAGAAAATTGGCATTTGCCCCCAAGTGAGATTTGCACCCCTCCCCTCTCTCTCCCTGGTTCCTCCACCTCCAGCCCCCTTTCTAGAGTGTAATCCCTTCCCCCTTGATCCCCTCCAGCATCTGAAGCAACTCCGGTGATCGCCGCCGCCATCGTCTCGCCGCCGACGCGTCGTCGCCAACGGTTTCGGTGTTCTATCCACTCAGGACAGACCCTTCTTCTCCGAATTCCTGCTATCATTCCCTTCATCTTCTGAAGCTCAAAATTTCAGGGTTGGTTCCCCTCTAGAACCCTTATCCCCCAAAAAAAAATCACTTCAAAATTCATCTTTTAGCTATTTTTTGATTTTCGTCCAAGTCCAAGTTCCAGATCTGTCCTGGTTCTGTTTACTGTTCATCAGCTCTGAGTTTACCCCATTCGAACCACCTTTTATTGTTTTTGGGTCGGCCAAATTTACTGGGATCTCTGTCCACATCCCTCTACCACCAGGAATTTTATTAATTTTTGGTTCACCCTCCAAGTATTTTTCAAATTTCATCCAAGTTCCCAAGAATAGTCTGCCCACAGTTTCCCAGATCCGACCCAGGTCTAGTAAAGAAATCCCAGAAAATCCATTTCGTCTCCAATCAGAAAACCAAAAATAGTCCCGCATTCCCCTCTGAGAGTCCTTCAACTTTTCTGAAGAAATCATTGCCAGATTCGGAGGTCTTCTCCCCGGTCAACGTCGATCTTCAGAGAAGTCAAAACCTGCCCCTGCAGTTCTGGCCAGATTCCAGCAAGCTTGTAAAATGCATGATCAGAAATACAGATCTGATTATTTTTTTTTAAGACCCCTACATCGAGATATTCTGAGTCAGCTTTCCAACGGCGCTAACCTCGTCGCATTCCGACGACGGGGCTGATCGCAGCAGTAGTTTTCTCCAAGTCGCGCGCCCACAAACAGAATTTTCAGATTCGTGGCCGAGTTCCCGCGAGCGTCGTCCGAGGGCCGCCCGGCGTCCGGCGGTCGTTCCAGCAGCTCGCCATCCCAGGAGAACGCTTTCCAGGTGTCTCCACAATAGAGGAGTCATCAGGCCCCACACGACCCCTCCGGTCAATACGTGGGCCCCCACTAGCACGAGTACGCGTGAAGCCGAAGCATTGCCCGAAACCACCCGTCAACCCGAACTTGGTCCTCCCGGGCCCACTTGTGTCGCCCTTTACCTCCCTGCGTGGAGTGGGCTTATTTGTACTGCTGTAAACATAATGTACTAAGTTCCCAGGAGTACGAGCTTTGGCCGGGTGCCGTCTTCGCCACGCCGAGAGCGTGGAGGTATGGCCTTCACCCTTACACTTGGCATTAGTTCAATTCTTTATATGCTTTATATGCCGCTGCTAGAGAGCATGTGTAGGGATACCTAGCCCGCTTTCAATTTATAATATCACTGCTGCGAGAGAGAGCGAAGCCGTCCCGTGACCCGATCCGGGCACAAGTGAGAGCCGACCACCCTAGCTCCCAGCCGGTTTCTCAACCGCGCACATCCGACGCTTCCCTCGTTAAGGGACGATCGCGAGCTTGTCGTGTCCGTGGTCCCGTCCCGCATCAATTTGGTATCAGAGCGAGTTGAGTCTAGGGTGTCAAAAAGGAAAAAAAAAGAGTGTCATTTTTGTCTAGTCATTAGTCGGTCTAAGTCGAGTCTAGGATCATCATATTTTTTAAAAACAACAAAAAAAGGGTCATTTTTGGGTCGCATACATCCCTTTACTCGGTATATAAAAAGGTGTTGTCCGACCGTTAGGTTACGCCTATCGGGAAGGCCACACACTTGTGCGAGTGACCTTCGGGTCGATTGTCTCCGCCGCGTACCGAGTTTTGGTTAAGTCTAGGTGCATCATTTTGCATTAGTGTGTTTTGCTTTAGTCGGTGTCTTCTAGTCGGTGTGTTTGCATGCCCACTCGTCGGGGTACTCAGTACTCACCCCCACCCCCACCTATGGCCAACCCACGGGATACCTCGGGAGACTTCCACTCCCTACAAGAGGCGATGATGGCCATTATGGCTAGGTTGGACCAATCCGATGCTAACTTTCGGACCTTCTCCGAGAATATGGATGGTCGCCTTAGGGCCAGGGAGGGACGCATGGAGAACTCCGATAGGTCGGTCCAAGACCTCGTTGGGCGGTTAGATAGGATGTCACACGGGGACCCTCCTGGGGCAGCCCAAGGTCCACCCGCACCTCCTCCCGCGGGGGCCCAAGTCCAACCCGCTCCCATGGCCCAAGTCCAGGCCGCTCCCGCGGCCCAAAACCAGCCACCACTGGTTCCTCCACCCGCCCCTCCTCGGGTTCCCCAACTACCACACCGTGACCTTGGTCTCGAGGACTATGGGTCCGACAATGCCTACGAGGGGTATGGTCAACGCCGTCGTGGTTTTCAGCCACAACGAGATGAGGATGATGATCGGGTCCTCAAGACCGTGCGAGCGGATCCTCCCGCTTTTTACGGATCTTTGGATCCGAAAGTCTACCTAGATTGGGAGTTTGGCATGGACCGTTATTTTGAATGGTATGATATGTCGGAGCGTCGAAGGGTCGATTTGCCACCATGAAACTTATGGGGCAGGCACAAACTTATTGGAAGAATGTGGAGAGCCTGCTACTTCAGCGGCTAGAACCCCCGATCGATACATGGACCGATATGAGGGAGAAGCTTAGGAAGAAGTACCTCCCTACCTCCTATCACCAGCGTCTTATAGAGAGGTGGCAGAGTCTCACCCAAGGAGACCGGTCCGTCTCGGATTACATCGCCGAATTTGATGAGTACTACTTGCGATGCGATGCCACGGAGGAGGATTCCCTTACCGTCTCCCGATTTCGGCGTGGTCTACGCCCACACCTACGGTATGAGCTTCTCCACCGCAAGGTGGACAAGCTGGAGGATGCATACCAAGTTGCTCTCGAGATGGAGCAATTCGAGGGTGAGTTCGAGTCTATTCCCCGGTGGAGCCCCGCTCCTCCCCGTAGTGACTCCCGTGGCTCCTTAGGTTCATACCCGAGGGGGCCCATGACTCGTCCACAGGAGCCCGCCCGTCCGGAGCACTTTGCTCCTAGACCTCGACCTCCCCCACCACGGTATCTACCTCCACCCCATCCACCGGCACCCGTTGCCCGTCCCCCAGCTCCTATAGCCCGTCCTCTGGCACCGGCACCCCCTCCACTATTGTCCAAGGCACCTACACCTCCCCCATTGCTGCCTACACCCCCTACCCGAAGGGATGATAAGGGTAAGGCCCCTCTTTTCGGGGAGAGTAGTCGATCGCGAGTGCAGTGTTTCCACTATCATGGATTTGGCCACATTGCCAGCGAGTGTCCCGCTCGCGCCACCCTAGCCTTAGGTGTTGGAGGATCCGTACCTCCCGAGCCTGAGTGTGTTGATTACGAGGCCGATGAGGCACTAGCCGAGGAGTACTATGCCTTGGGAGGGAAGAGTGGGAGAGCTCTCCCGCCGCTCAGGATGTAGCCACCTAGTGGGCTTGATGCTACCACCTTCGTCTAGAGTCGTGCCTGAGTCGGTGTGTTTTCCTTGTGTGGTTTGTTTGTGTGGTGTGTTTTGAGTCGATTGTTTGTGTGGTTTGCATACGTGTGTTAGTGCATGGTGAGTCTGCATGTGTCGTGTGTAAGCTCGTTGTCGTTCTCTTATGAGTAAGAGGTGATTGGACTCACCCGATGAGTATGGGACCGGTTCTACATCTATACCCGGATCAGTCACCTATAGGGACTCAACGGTGATTCCTAGTGAGTCTTCGAGCTGCTTCCTTCCCTTTGAGAGTGCCCCACCCGGAGTGTCCACCTCTAGCCCATGGCAGCTTGCGCATATCGAGAATATATGAAATGAGCAGGTGACGATCACTTGGAGTGGAGCGTACCCGCGTTACTTGGCACGGTGACGGATCCGCCGGAGTACTCGAGCATCCATACCCCTACTCGACGGGGTTGAGTTTCTCCCACCCGGGGAGAATTGATGAGAACATCATGAGCTTATGGGATGAGTATTAGTGTGTATTAGCTTGTATAGGTGTGTATTATGGGTTGTATTAGCTTGAAAGTGTGTAATTTTTGATTTCTTTCATTTGGGCTCCCTTTGTAAGGCTTCATTAAGTCATTGGGCCACATTTCTAGGAAGAGTCCATTACTAGGTTGCCTTAGTAGAGTCCATTAGGGAGCTTATGCCATATTGGGTCATTAGGTTGTTAATGGGTCATTAATGCACTTAAGGCCCAAATTGGGCTACACTCCTTCATGGGCCATCTAAGTGGGAGTGGCCCAAGTCTAGCATGATCTAATGGGAGGCTCTTGGCCCATGAATGGCCTTGGCCCATGGAAGGGGGCGCAAGGTTCCTTGTCTTATTAGGCATGGTAGTTGTGGTTTAGGTGGTGTTTGAATGGATCTAGTCCAAGGTTGAATAAGTATGGTCAAATTAGATTAAACTAATGTATTAAATGTGTGATTCACATTGTATCCCAGCCCTTCAATCCAAACCCCTAGATCCAAGGGTTGAGGTTGAGTTTGGTTGGCATCCTATATAAGGTTGTATTTTTCATATTGAATGAATTAATGAAGAGAAAATTGGCATTTGCCCCCAAGTGAGATTTGCACCCCTCCCCTCTCTCTCCCTGGTTCCTCCACCTCCATCCCCCTTTCTAGAGTGTAATCCCTTCCCCCTTGATCCCCTCCAGCATCTGAAGCAACTCCGGTGATCGCCGCCGCCATCGTCTCGCCGCCGACGCGTCGTCGCCAACGGTTTCGGTGTTCTGTCCACTCAGGACAGACCCTTCTTCTCCGAATTCCTGCTGTCATTCCCTTCGTCTTCTAAAGCTCAAAATTTCAGGGTTGGTTCCCCTCTAGAACCCTTATCCCCAAAAAAACAATCACGTCAAAATTCATCCTTTAGCTATTTTTTGATTTTCGTCCAAGTCCAAGTTCCAGATCTGTCCTGGTTCTGTTTACTGTTCATCAGCTCTGAGTTTACCCCATTCGAACCACCTTTTGATTTTTTTTGGGTCGGCCAAATTTACTGGGATCTCTGTCCATCCCTCTACCACCAGGAATTTTATTAATTTTTGGTTCACCCTCCAAGTATTTTTCAAATTTCGTCCAAGTTCCCAAGAATAGTCTGCCCACAGTTTCCCAGATCCGACCCAGGTCTAGTAAAGAAATCCCAAAAAATCCATTTCGTCTCCTATCAGAAAACCAAAAATAGTCTCGGATTCCCCTCTCAGAGTCCTTCAACTTTGCTGAAGAAATCATTGCCAGATTCGGAGGTCTTCTCCCCGGTCAACGTCGATCTTCAGAGAAGTCAGAACCTACCCCTGCAGTTCTGGCCAGATTCCAGCAAGCTTGTAAAATGCATGTTCAGAAATACAGATCTGATCATTTTTTTTTAAGACCCCTACGTCGAGATATTCTGAGTCAGCTTTCCAACGGCGCTAACCTCGTCGCATTCCGACGACGGGGCTGATCGCAGCAGCAGTTTTCTCCAAGTCGCGTGCCTGCAAACAGAATTTTCAGATTCGTGGCCGAGTTCCCGCGAGCGTCGTCCGAGGGCCGCCCAGCGTCCGGCGGTCGTTCCAGCAGCTCGCCATCCCAGGGGAACGCTTTCCAGGTGTCTCCATAATAGAGGAGTCATCAGGCCCCACACGACCCCTCCGGTCAATACGTGGGCCCCCACTAGCACAAGTACGCGTGAAGCCGAAGCATTGCCCGAAACCGCCCGTCAACCCGAACTTGGTCCTCCCGGGCCCACTTGTGTCGCACTTTACCTCCCTGCGTGGAGTGGGCTTATTTGTACTGCTGTAAACATAATGTACTAAGTTCCCGGGAGTACGAGCTTTGGCCGGGTGCCGTCTTCGCCACGCCGAGAGCGTGGAGGTATCGCCTTCACCCTTACACTTGGCATTAGTTCAATTCTTTATATGCTTTATATGTCGCTGCTAGAGAGCATGTGTAGGGATACCTAGCCCTCTTTCAATTTATAATATCACTGCTGCGAGAGAGAGCGAAGCCGTCCCGTGACCCGATCTGGGCACAAGTGAGAGCCGACCACCCTAGCTCCCAGCCGGTTTCTCAACCGCGCACATCCGACGCTTCCCTCATTAAGGGACGATCGCGAGCTTGTCGTGTCCGTGGTCCCGTCCCGCATCACCCAGCCTCGACCACCCCTCGCGCCCCGGCCGGATTCTCCTACGGCCTCTCAACATGGATCGGCTCGGCACTAGCATCGCCACCTAAAGCGCCAGCCTCGGCCTCGATCACAGCATCCCCAACTTCAGCCACGGCCCCCTCGGCTCCAGCCGAGGGGAGAGCCGGGTCGGCCCCGTACCGGTTGCAGGAGCACCCTCGGCCCCCTCGGTCCGGGCCAAAGGAGGAACCAAGCCAGCATCATCACCGCCCGCAGGGGCAGCCCCGACCTCCTCAGCCCCCTCTAGCTCGGCTGGTGGGAGAGCCCGCCCGGTAGGGTCGGTCCCACTGTGCCCGGCAGAGGGGTGAGCCGCGGTAGGGTCACCTTCGACTGCGGGTACGGCCCCGGCCTTCCTAGCCCGCTTTCTGGCCCTCGCAGCGGCCCGAACCATACCCTCCACAGGGTCCTTGCGCTTCGGTCCCCGCGGTTCGGAGGATTCGCCCCGGGCCACTCCCTTGCCCTTATCTTTGGTTCGAGAGTGACCCACGGGAGCAGTCGGTTTGTCGGCAGCCGAGTCATCTCCAAGCTCGATCACCTCTACGGCCTCCTTCAGAGGCTCTCGCCTGGTGTCTGCACAAAGAAGAAGATGAATTCAGGAAAAGAAAGATGACCTGATGAGGGCATCCCTTGCCCTCCACATTTTCTCCGAACTCGGATTGTTCGTCGACAAGCGCCATTATGTTAGTCATGTATTTTTGAGTCTAGTCATGTAATCTTCACATTTTATTTGAGTCAATATCATGTAATTTTCCCTTTATTTGAGTCATGTACCTAGGTTAGTGAGTCATTTTCCTAAGTATTATGTCATTAGGTTGGTTTGTTAGGCTAGTGGGCCCAATTCATTGGGCTTGGCCCAAGGGCACCCCTATCCCTTCGGTTATTTGTCATTGAGTCAAATGTCAGGGACTTTTGTAGAAATGTGGGTTGCCTATATATAGGACCCCATTCCCCTCATTTTAAAGTAATGAACAATTAAATGAAAATTGAAATCCACTTCCAAATCCCACTAGATCTCTCTCTCTCTCACTCTCTCTCTCTCTAAGGGGTCCCCCCCTCTCTCTCTCTCTCCCTCCACCCCAATTTTCGAATTTTCTCTCTCCTCCCCATTCACCCCTCATTAAGACCTCTCCCCTTCCCCATACACCCATTTAACTCCCCCCCAACCCAAGGTGGCATCCTCCAATCCACACCCCACCTCCCAACCCCCAACTACCCAACACCACTTCCTAAGCACCCCTTCCTCTCCCCAAGGTTGAAGGGGCTCTTCCCTAAGCCCAAATTCAAATTTCCCTCTCCCTAGGGCAGTGCCCTTCCATCTCCCCACCTCCCAAACCACCCAAAGTCGCAGCCCCCCTTCCCCATACCAGCCAAGTTCACCCTCCACCTCTTACTCTCTTGGCCATCCCCTTCCCCACCCCCTCATCTTCTTCTCATTCAGCCTCTGTTTCAGGCAGCAGAGTTGCAGCGACTTGCAGAGGCAGCCACGACCGTCTCTCAAAGATTCAGGTGGCAAGGCCTACATTGCTGGAATCGACATCGAGATAGCTTCCCAACGGCGATGGTCTCGCCGGCTTCCGAGTTCGGAGCTGTCCGGAGGAGCATCATCTTTAATGACTGCGCAATCTGTCCCAGACTGAAGACCAGAGCGATCTTGGAAGCTGTTCTGCGGTCAACCTTGGAGGAATTCGAGCACACTTCCTTCTACAAAATTCTTCTTCGTCTAGTCCTCCATCAGTATCAGAAAGAACGACGCCAATCTCCTGCCCGAGCTATTTTTTCTGAATTATTTTGTCGGAGTGTGCAGTCTGCCACCAGTGGACTCAGGTTTGACCTGTCTTCATTTATCTGGCCACCATTCTCATCTCCGACCTCGGATTGTGGCCCCGTCAACTTCTGCTCGAAGCTACTCCGACCACGATCGCGTCACCGCCAGTTTCGTTCAATTTGAAGTTCGGGAGCGACCGCAGCGCCTTCTGCAATCCACTGCATCAGTTCTGCATCAGTCCGAAGTAGAGTGTTGCTGTCCTGCTCCAGTCGCCGGTCCGATCAGCCCTGAGGTCCAGAGCTTCCCAAAAAATTCAGGCATCATCATCTGTCAGTTGGGAAACTTTTTGCGCAGGTTTCGTCAAGATCTGAGCTCTGTGGAATTTGTGGCAGTGACATCACCGCCCCCCTGTCAAACAATTCTGAAGGTTGGCAGAACCGGCGGGGATCGGCAAATCGGGTTTCCTTAGCATAAGTCCCCACCCCGCCTGGCCGGCCGAAGGCCCCTCCCTGCGTGGAGGTAGTATTGGATGTAATAAGATTAATCCCCACCCCAAGATCACCCCTCCTGCGAGAGGTGTAGTGGTGTAATCTTTCCATTTCAGGTTGAAGCGACACCGACGCGGCGTGCGGGTGCATACCCTCGCCTCCCCGCTCGCCCCCGTCTCCGGCCGGAGTCGGCGTCTTCATGCCGGCTAGGTGAGCTCCTGAACATATCTCATTGCTGTAATGGACTTGCTTAGCTTAGTATTGCTATAGTTACTCCGTCGGCGGTAAGAGAGTGTCCGATTTTAAATTGCTACCCAAATTGAGTGACCACCGCGGGCGAGTTGTGAGAGCATCCACTTAACCCACACCCTTGGTGTGTTGGCCGCCCACGATTTGGGCATCCTAGGCCCATTTGGGGTTCTCCCCAAGCTAGCCAACCATTGGAGCCTCAAGGTCCCGCCTCGGACCCTCTCCAACATCGCCTAGTCGCCATCGGGCACTAGTGTGCGCCATACGGGTGAGCTCGCTAGTGTGAGTCCGCTGCTCAAACTTGAATTCTTGCAAAATAGTTCCATAGGTGGTGTTACATCAAGTGGTATCAGAGCAAGTTCACAACTTGTCTCTATCAAGTTGGTCCTAGGGCATGTCTATGCATTTAGAGTCTTCAAGTGCATCACTTTTGTCCCCTAATATGGCCACCTCATATCGACCTTACCAATCGGCCCACTCCATAAGTCCAAGCCACTAAGAGATGCCTACCACTAACACCCATAACTTCCCGGGCCATGTCAACTACTTCATGAAAGCCTTGACCTATGCTAATGAGCGGCTTGATAACATATCGGGCCGACTCAACCAACTTGGAGAAAATAGGCCCGCCCCAAGGACGGACGATAGGATGGCCCCTTTCCCACTTCCCACCTTTGATGGAACCTCTCCTAGAGAATATTTAGATTGGGAAGCTACAATGGACCAATACTTCACTTTGTATCCTATGTCCGAGGATGAAAAGGCATTGGTTGCCAAAATGCAACTTACCAAACGGGCAGAAACTTATTGGATGCAAATTGTCGGGCTAAAGGTACTTAGAAGGGAAACTCCCATCACCACTTGAAGGACATGAAGGAGCAACTTAGGGCTAGATATGTTTCGCCCTCATACTCAAATCACCAAGACCTAAGGAGCACTTCAACTCCTTCATCCCCACCTAGCCAACCCATGACCCTAATTCCCCATTCCACATCACTTCCCACCTATCCTACCCCAACCACCACACCAGCACCCTACCTACAAACTCCCACCACAACCATATGTCCACAAACCCAATTGGACCCCGTGTCCACCCATCCACTAAGGCCCATAATGGCCACCACCCCCAAACCCAAAACCCCTCACCAAACCCATACCCCACAAGCCCCCTTGACCACCACCACAAACCCACCATCATCCCCAAAAAGGGACACATCTCCCAAAATAAATCAACCCAAAATCCCTCACCCAACCCACCTCCCGCTTCCTACACCAATCTTTCCCCAACCTAGGCCTCCTCTACTTCCCCTTCCTATCCCAACCCAAGCCCATGCTTGTTCACCACCCCGGGTGTGTCATACGCTAGCTATCACCAAACCACCCCCCATAGATCCCCCTACTCCATTAGCAATAGAAGTTGCAACCCACACACCCACCCAAGTGGAGAAGGATGCCCATCCGGATCCACCTCCCAACATAGAGGAAATCCAAAGGCCAAACAACTCACACACCTCTAGCCTAGCTCCTCTAGAGACACCCAACCTCACCATAGGTAAGTCCATACTCCAATGGCTCAAGAAAGGTTTCACCATTCCTAGTTCACAACCATGCCACCTACCCATGGGATATCAATCCCAAATCATTCCCATTCAGCCACATGTCACTTATCAAACTTCCTATTGTGTGGAAGATTTGGGAGACTTAGTGAACTACCTACATTGGCAAATTCACTTGACCAATATGCCAGCCATGAGACCATCCGAAACTAACACCATTAGCCTAGCATATCCCACCATTGGCTCCATCACTTCCATCTACACTAATGGCCAAGTTACTAGTGAGATCATCCTCCTTCTTCCCATGGAGGAAGAACCTATCCTATTCCACTCCCCAACCATAGAGATCCCAAGTGCTTTGATCGGCCAACCCATTAGCAACTTTGGCCCAATTATTGAGGAGGAGGACTCACCATTCGAGGACCTTGAGAGCATAGAGTACCCCTACCAAGGTGACCCTTACCATGATCCCTTTAACCCTTTTCTATGGGAGCCTAGATCTCCATGTAACCCACTCACCTTATTCACCACCCACCCTTTCCTACCCCCACCCACCATGTTGGGCCAAGCCCACCTCATCCATGACCCAGGTTACACCATAGGAATCATGACCTTAGGCAACACCCGCCTAGAGATCAAGAAGGTGCCCCACCCTATATCCACCTACCTAGATCCCTTCGACCCTTTTGAGTGGAAGCTCAAAGACCACCCCACCATCCCACATGAGGAAGTCATCTTTGGGAAAGGAATTCATATGTCTTGGCACATCACACCGCTTGGCATGATTAGTCCGTCGGGTACATTCATCCATATCACCCACATGTCAAGAAGAAAACATGAGTGGTCAATATTTGGTTGTAATGGTCCACCATCATACATCATAAATCTCAAACATGTTAGAAGCATTCATGGATGTCCGGGTCCTCCAACATTCATCACACTCACTCACAAGAGGGACACCTATGGATGCCCCGGTCCTCCCAAATCCTTCAAAGTCTTCATAACATCAATGCATGATAGGTCTATATGTGGTTGTCCCGGACCCCCTTTGCATACCATACATTGTCAACTCACACTGCATCATAGTACATGGCATATGCATTCAAGCAAGTATCAAGCAACAAGCGGTGGGATTCACAAGAAACGAGCACAAACTCCTAAGCACCACTTTGAGTTCCAAGTTGACAACTTGACGATGATGGCTTTGGAGTGGCTCTACTTTAGGGTCACCTCCAATCTGAGGGCACGAGGACTTGGACCTTGCCAAGTTCCGAGTGGCTTTGGCAACCAAGCTTATGGGTTGAACTTTCAAAAGGGTTTTGGGATTCTCCCCATTTCTCATGTGGCGGATCCAGCACGCTCTAAGGGCACCGCGGTGGATCCTAGTGAGTGCCTCGAACTTACACCTACCCTTGTGAGAGACACCCTCGGAGTGCCACCACAAATAGCCTGAGAGTCCGACGTGAGCACACAGCGGCAATACTAGGCAAGCAAGATCCCATCGCCAGCATGAGGGTATGACCAGGCCACTTTGTCGAGCTGAAGCGCCGTTCTCTGACTATGGTCGCGGGTTGAGTATGGAGATCGTGGATCACCCAGAGCCGCAGTTCGATGTACTACTTCCCTGGTGGACCCATACTCGACGGGGTCGAGTTTTCCCCACCCCGGGGGTATGATGAGGGCATCCCTTGTCCCTCCACATTTTCTCCGGACTCGGATTGTTCGTCGACAAGCGCCATTATGTTAGTCATGTATTTTTGAGTCTAGTCATGTAATCTTCACATTTTATTTGAGTCAATATCATGTAATTTTCCCTTTATTTGAGTCATGTACCTAGGTTAGTGAGTCATTTTCCTAAGTATTATGTCATTAGGTCGGTTTGTTAGGCTAGTGGGCCTAATTCATTGGGCTTGGCCCAAGGGCACCCCTATCCCTTCGGTTATTTGTCATTGAGTCAAATGTCAGGGACTTTTGTAGAAATGTGGGTTGCCTATATATAGGACCCCATTCCCCTCATTTTGAAGTAATGAACAATTAAATGAAAATTGAAATCCACTTCCAAATCCCACTAGATCTCTCTCTCTCTCTCACTCTCTCTCTCTCTAAGGGGTCCCCCCTCTCTCTCTCTCTCCCTCCACCCCAATTTTCCGAATTTTCTCTCTCCTCCCCATTCACCCCTCATTAAGACCTCTCCCCTTCCCCATACACCCATTTAACTCCCCCCCAACCCAAGGTGGCATACTCCAATCCACACCTCACCTCCCAACCCCCAACTACCCAACACCACTTCCTAAGCACCCCTTCCTCTCCCCAAGGTTGAAGGGGCTCTTCCCTAAGCCCAAATTCAAATTTCCCTCTCCCTAGGGTAGTGCCCTTCCATCTCCCCACCTCCCAAACCACCCAAAGTCGCAGCCCCCCTTCCCCATACCAGCCAAGTTCACCCTCCACCTCTTACTCTCTTGGCCATCCCCTTCCCCACCCCCTCATCTTCTTCTCATTCAGCCTCTGTTTCAGGCAGCAGAGTTACAGAAACTTGTAGAGACAGCCACAACCGTCTCTCAAAGATTCAGGTAGCAAGGCCTACATTGCTGGAATCGCCATCGAGATGGCTTTCCAACGGTGGTGGTCTCGCCGGCTTCCGAGTCCGGAGCTGTCCGGAGGAGTGTCATCTTCAACGATTGCGTAATCTGTCCCAGACTGAAGACCAGAGCGATCTTGGAAGATGTTCTGCGGTCAACCTTGGAGGAATTCGAGCACACTTTTTTCTACAAAATTCTTCTTCGTCTAGTCCTCCATCAGTAGCAGAAAGAACGATGCCAATCGCCTGCCCGAGCTATTTGTTCTGAATTATTTGGTCAAAGTGTGCAGTCTGCCACCAGTGGACTCAGGTTTGACCTGTCTTCATTTATCTGGCCACCATTCTCATCTCTGACCTCAGATTGTGGCCCCGTCAACTTCTGTTCGAAGCTACTCTGACCACGATCGCGTCACCGCCAGTTTCGTTCAATTTGAAATTCGGGAGCGACCGTAGCGCCTTCTGCAATCCACTGCATCAGTTCTGCATCAGTCCAAAGCAGAGTGTTACTGTCCTGCTCCAGTCGCCGGTCCGATCAGCCCCGAGGTCCAGAGCTTCCTAAAAAACTCAGGCATCATACTCTGTCAGTTGGGAAACTTTTGCCGCAGGTTTCGTCAAGATCTGAGCTCTGTGAAATTTGTGGCAGTGACATCACCGGCCCCCTGTCCAACAATTCTGAAGGTTGGCAGAACCGGCGGGGATCGGCAAATCGGGTTTCCTTAGCATAAGTCCCCACCCCGCTTGGCCGGCTGAAGGCCCCTCCCTGCGTGGAGGTAGTATTAGATGTAATAAGATTAATCCCCACCCCAAGATCACCCCTCCTGCGAGAGGTGTAGTGGTGTAATCTTTCCATTTCAGGTTGAAGCGACACCGACGCGGCGTGCGGGTGCATACCCTCGCCTCCCCGCTCGCCCCCGTCTCCGGCCGGAGTCGGCGTCTTCACGCCGGCTAGGTGAGCTCCTGAACATATCTCATTGCTGTAATGGACTTGCTTAGCTTAGTATTGCTATAGTTACTCCATCGGCGGTAAGAGAGTGTCCGATTTTAAATTGCTACCCAAATTGAGTGACCACCGCGGGCGAGTTGTGAGAGCATCCACTTAACCCACACCCTTGGTGTGTTGGCCGCCCATGATTTGGGCATCCTAGGCCCATTTGGGGTTCTCCCCAAGCTAGCCAACCATTGGAGCCTCAAGGTCCCGCCTCGGACCCTCTCCAACATCGCCTAGTCGCCATCGGGCACTAGTGTGCGCCATACGGGTGAGCTCGCTAGTGTGAGTCCGCTGCTCAAACTTGAATGCTTGCAAAATAGGTTCATAGATGGTGTTACATCATGACCCCCACATCCGAAGGAAAGTCTAAGCTGTGGCACCTGAGCCCGACGGGTGCAGCCGCGTGAGAAGACACCGCTCGATATTCTCCGGTGTCACCAGTTCCTCGGTGGACTGGCGGTGTTTCATCAGGATGGCTGCATACTTCTCCACATGAGGGGGGAACTCATCCTGCCTAGAAGGGATGTTAGGGTGGAAATTGGGGATTACCAGTCACCTCCAGGTTTTCTCCACTGAACAAATCTTCACCCAGAAGAATTGGGTCTTCCACCCCTTATGCGAAGAATCCTTCGCCGCCAAAGAGATACAACTCTTATTCCGCTTCGCCTGGATGAAATAGAAGCCCTTCCCAGCCGAAGGATGTGCTTTCAACTCAAAGAAATAGTGGAAGAGGTCCATGGAAGGAGGAACTCCGCACTGACGGTAGAGAATACGGAAGGCAGAAAGGAGGAGATAAGAGTTGGCTACCAACTGAATAGGCGCCAACCGAAAAAAATCAAGAAGCTGAAGGATGAAAGGTTCAAAAGGAAGGCAGAATCCACCCTTCCACGACAGAAGATGCATACAGATGTGGCCTGTATGAGAGTCTAGGCTCGTCTCATATGGAGTAGTAGCGGTAAAACTATACTTGTGGGGTAGGCGATACTGGTGCTCCAGCCTCCTCACATCCGCCTCCCCCAGTTTGCTGCAGTTCGGGACCGGTGCCCTCGCCACCTGCTCGTCCTCCCACTCCTTGACCTCTGGGCGCTGGCCCGCCAGGGAGTCAGAAGAAGACTCTGAGGGAAGGCGGCGCCTAGACCCTGAAGATTCCGGGGGAGGAGGAAGCTACCGGACGGCCTCCGCGATTATCGCCGCCAACTCCTCAAATGCCACCGCAAGCCTCTGCTCCTCCATCGTGTCCTCACGGCGCATCGAAAAGCCCCAAAAATAAGAATGAAGGAGAGTCAAAACCCTAAAAGACGGAGGGAGTCTGGAATGACAACAAGCGCCCAATGCCTATAAACCCATGCGGAAGGCGGCGCGTCGTTCCGACCTCCGAGGAAAGGGGGCCCCTTCAATTCAAATCCATCAGGATCATCATTAACACGGGCATAGGTGACCACCACATGTGGCTTCCTAACACTGCTAGATCTCCACCCACCTGAGCCACGCCGTTCCGAAACCCCAAACCGCTACTCGTCCGGGCTTACTAAAGCTCGGGAGTAGGAGGGGGACAAGTGGAGAGAGGGATTATGTAGCCCAATTAAGAGCAACCAAACTAGGCCCATCAGGACCGAACGAGGCTCAGCTCATCCAAGTGATAGCCCTCTAGGGCCCACTTCGGCAAAAAAGCATAATAAAGATCACTCGGGATCCCATCCTTCCTCAGCGGCCCTTAGGCTCAGAAGGCCCGAACGTCAGGACGGAGGAAGACCCACGCCCGAGCCATCCCTCCAACGGGATAAGGGCCTAGCGCTCCGCGCCCACTCCGATCTGACTGCATCCGAGCTATGCCTATCGCCCGGACAGGGCTGGCACTTCTCATTCTTGGATCGACTGACAAGTGTTTATCCATGCAGCCGTTGAAAGTCCTTTATGATCAGGAGTTCAGGGGGATAAGGGAGCCACGATCCCCCAAGGTCATGAAGAGTCCACGATGAGGATGTAACGATCCCATGATGAGGACGTAACGATCCCATGATGAGGACGTAACTTCCTCCTGAAAGTCCTCAGCTTATGGGTCTCATCCGAGGAGCTCGCTATATAAACCCGGGACTCCCTCCGGCGGCAGGTAAGGTAGATACAGGCCTAACACTCCCTGAGCAGGAACCACTTCACCATCTTGGTGTTGGGGGATCTCGCGCATTTCTTTCTACCTCTCTCAATACCTTCCACCAACGCTCTACTGACTTAAGCATCGGAGGGTTTCCCCAGGGAACCATCCCTGGGCCTCCTGATTCATTTCCCTTTCTCTGTAGTTCACTATCCGGTGATCATCCTCCCAGCTGAGGACCAGCGCGAGATCACGCCCCTTCAGTCCACATGGCATCAAAGCATGATAGGACAATCTATGGTTGCCCCGGTCCACCTTTGCACACTATCCATTTTCACACCCACTCACCGCATCGTAATGCATGGTACGAGAATACACGTAAGCAATTCGTAACGAGCGGTGAGGTTCACAAAGAGCGGACAAAGGCTCGCAAGCGCCACTTGGAATTCCAAGTAGGTAACTTATCGATGGAGACATTGGAGTGGCTCTACCCTAGGGTCACCTCCAACTCGAGGGCACGAGGACTTGGACCTTGCCAAGTTCTGAGTGACTTTGGCAAACCGGCTTACGGGTTGGACGAACTAATGGGTTTTGGGATTCACCCCATTTCCTACGTGGTGGACCCGGCACCCTATATGGGCACCGGGGTGGATCCTAGTGAGTGCCTCGAGCCTACGCCTATCTTTCAGAGAGACATCCTCGGAGTGCCACCTCATATCAGCCTGAGAGCCCGACGTGAGCACACGGAGATAATACTAGGCAAGCGGGGTATCATCGCTGGCAAGAGGGTGTGCCCGTGCCACCTTGAGAAGCTGAAGCGCCGTCCCCCAGCTATGGACGCGGGGTTGATTTTGGAGATCGTGGCTCGCTCAGAGCTACATTTGGTGTGCCACTTCCCCGGTGGACCCATACTCGACGGGGTCAAGTTTTCTCTACCCCGGGGGTATGATGGGGACATCCCTTGCCCCTCCACATTTTTCCGAGGCTCGGATTGTTCGTCGGCATGCGCCATTATTTTCGTTGTATTTTTCTGAGTTAAGTCATGTAATTTTTATATTTTCTTTGAGTCATAATTATGTAATTTTCCCTTTATTTGACTCAGGTACCTAGGTTTAAGGGTCAATTACCTAAGTTCTCAGTCATTATGTTGATTAGATAGGTTTATGGGCCCAATCCATTGGGCTAGGCCCAAGTGCGCCCCTCCCTTGGGACTGGCTGGTCAATTATGGGTTTGTTAGGGTCCCTTTGGTCCTAGGAAAAGTATGGAGTCTATAAATAGCCCCCTCCCCTCTCTCATTTGTAACCTTTGATGAATATTTGAATAGAAAGAAACCCTTTGTGAGAATTTTCTTCCCTTGGAGTGAGACTCTCCACATCCCTCCCCTATCTCTCCCATCTCTCTCTCTCTCTCTCTAAGGGGTCCCCCCTCTCTCTCTCTCTCTTCCCTACCCCCAAATTTCAAAATTTCTTCTCTCTCCTCTCATTCACTCTTCATTAATGTCCCCTCTTCCCCATACACTCATTCAAGTCCCCCCAACCCCCAAGGTAGAACCCACCAATCTCCAAGTCACCCTCCAACCCCCAACCACCCACTACCCTTTCCCAAGCACCCTTCCATCTCCCCAAGGCTGAAGGGGCTTCACCCAAGGCCCAAATTTGAATCTCCCTCCGTTTATAGCTGCCCCACACCCCTCCCCAACACCCCCTTCCTACCCTGGTCACCCTCCCCTTTCCCCCCCTTGTTTCCCTTGGCCATCCCACCCTCATACACACAACCCTACACCTTCATCCTATTCCCAGCTCGTAGGCAGCAGAGCACCAGCTACTTTCTGAGGCTACCACAATATCACCAAAAAGCTTTAGAGGGCGTACCATATACCGTTGGATTCGTCTTCCTGTCAGCTTTGTAACGGTGGTGGTCTCATCTCCGTCTGAGTTCGTGAATGCCAGGGAGAGCCGTTCTTCTCCGACTGCGCATGATAGATCCGATAAACAACCTGAAGCAACTTCCAAAAGCTCCCACAGCCACATTCCTGTGCTTCTTGAGGAGCCACTTGGCTGAGAGCTTCTAAGACAAGTCTTCTTCCATTACCAAGAAGTGGCACCCCGTTCGGCATTCGGAGCAGCGATTTCTCAATTTTCTCCCTCGGGTGCGCTGTTCTGTCCACTCTGGGACTAAACCAACACCTGTTCACTATTCGGGCTGTCCCTGTCTACTCTGACCTTCTATGACGTCCATGTGGGCCTCATTTCTAAGAGGGATCCACAATGAATTCAACAACTCAAGCCACACCTGAATCAGAGGCAAGGAGCACCCGTGGCGACCTCGTCTTCCTGCGGCAGTGGTGCTGAAGTAGAGAGAACAAGAGAACAGAGACCCTGCTCACGGCCCCGCTCTGACCAACGCCGGCAACCAGAAGTCCTTCCAAAAATCTGACGTCCTCCTGGGCCAACCCAAGAGGTTTTGCCGCTGGTTTAGTAGCAAACAGAGTCCGGGAGTGGCCGCAGCGGCGCCGAAATCGACTGCCTATCCCTAATTCTACAGAGTGGATAGAACCGGCAACCTCCTTCCAATTAGTTCCTAGCTCGGCTTTTCCCCTCCCCGCCTAGCCGGCTGACCCCCCCTCCCTGCGTGGAGGTACATTTTGGTTGTCATTCTACTCCTGCACCCCTAGTTCAACCCCTTTGCAAGGGGTGTAGTGCATGTATTAACTGGTCACCATCTGAAGCTACACCAACGCGGCATGCGGGTGCATGCCCACGCCTCCCCGCTCGTCATCGTCTCCGACCGGAGTCAGCGTCTTCACGCCGACTAGGTGAGCCTCGGTTCCCCTCTTGTCTGGTTTCAATTCATTGCTTAGCATAGTATTATCTCTGTTGCTTCATCGGACGGAGAGTGAGAGATTGACGTGAGTGATCACCGCGGGTGAGTTGTGAGCGTTCCCCTGCATCCCACGCCCTTAGTGTGCTGGCCACCAGTGGATTGGGCATTCCTGGCCCATTTGAGGTCCTCCCCAAGCTATCCAACCCTTGGAGCATCAATGTCCCACCTCAGACCCTCTCCATCATCGCCGAGTCGCCTACGGGCACTAGTGTGTGCTACGCGAACGTGTTCGCTAGAGTGAGTCCGCTGCCCAAGTTGCTTGCTTAAAATTTAGGTCCATAGGTGGTGTCACATCACTCTCCCTTTTTGCTTCTTTCCGCCCATCGTTGACTGCTGTAACGATGATATAGACGCCTGAGGATATTGCTGTGACTGTGATGGTGGTGGAGGTGGAGGTCTGAACTGCTGTGGCTGTCAAAAAGTGACAGGCTGCTTCGGCCTCATCAGACAGTCATGAATCACATGTCCTACCTGATCGCACCTGAAACACACCATGGGCATTGAGCATGGTCGTCCCGGATGATAACCGCCACACCTCAGACATGGTCTCGGCTAACTAGTCATCGATCCCTGTCGCTGAAAATAAGAGGGTGCTGATTGTTGCACAGTACCAGAGGAAGCTTGTTGGCCCTACTACTTCTTGGATTTTCTGAACATCTTCCTGAATTTAGATTTGGAGGAAGTACCACTAGCAGAAGGAGCAGAAGATAGTACCCTTATCACACTTGGTAAACTAGTAGCCTACTGCTGTTGCACACTGAGCTGCACTAGCTCCACTTGGGTTTGCCCTCGAGATCTCGCCATAACAAGTTCTAAAGCTGCTGCTGCCTGATATGCCACATCTAATTCTGTCACTCTGGTTGCAATTAGAGGCTGCCTCAGCTCTGGCTTCAAACCACGCAAGAATTGCTCAGTCTTCAGCCCTTCTTCAGCAAGAATATGAGGAGCAAACCGACCCAATTCCATGAATTTATTCCGATATTGCAAGACTGTCATCTCGCCGTGCACCAACTCCATAAACTGGTGCATCTTGTCGATTCTGAGATAGGCCACACTATAAGTACGCTCAAAAGAAGTCACGAACTCCTTCCATGGGATCAGTCGAAGAGGACGGGACTTGAAGGTCACCTCCCACTCTGTGGTCCACCACGCGAGTGCTTCCCCCTGCAACTAGAACGTTGCTAACATAACCTTCTCCTCTTCAGTGCACTCCATCGAACGGAATACACGCTCTGTCGCATCCAGCCAAACCCTCGCCGCATCTGGATCAGCTTGTCCTTCATATGTCGGTGGGTGGAAAAGAAGAAACTCCTTCAAGACTCGACCACGACCACCTTGAGACGCTAAGTCTTCACCAACAGCAGGGTCAACACGGCCTTGCCCTCGAACATTCACGGGAGGATGCGAAGTACCGCTCTCTTCCCTTGAAACATCTCGAGGCACATTAACTTGGACACGACCTCGGCCTCTCTGTCTAGGTGGCATTACAATCTTAAACTTAAAAGAAAACACACAGCAAGGAAATCATAAGTAATCATGGAAAACAACCTAAGCCAGCAATGGTGGTACACATGGACTTGTTATGGACTATTGCAATTTCAATTCCTTATACATCACCCCAACACTGCTCTGATACCAACTGTAACGACTCGTAGATCCAGATACCGGTAAACCGATACCAAGAACTCGGAGACGCCACCCAAGAGGCGGATGAGGCCCTGGAAGGGTTGGGAGGATTGGTCGAGGAGGTGCATAATGAATTGGAATCACACGCGCATTTATAAAATGGCTTTTGTAAGCGGAAGCAAAATTAAATAACAGAGTGATATAACTATACATATTAGTCTAGATCCATACATCACAAGTCTGCCACTGTACAAGAGTCAAAATAAACAACTACACGAGGCATACCCCGGCCAAAAGATGCCACAAGATAGACAAAAGGACCGACAAATAGACCACTGTTGGCATCTAAGACTTCCCGCCAGAAGAGCGAGAGAAACTGGTGGTCTGCTGCTCCGGCTCACCTGAAAAGGAAGGGTGAGTCTCACAACAAAGACTCAGTAGGGTTCACGTGGAGCCCTACCTCGTAGCTAAACATATAACAGTAATTAATCACGCAATGGCATAAAGAAAAGATAGGAAATAAAGCTGCACATATATATGAATAATTTAAATACAACTAACTAAAATGCCATTAAATATTCACATGAATAATTAAACTCGAGATTCGAAATCTACCAATAGAATAATAATTCAACCATTCCCGGTGATAGGAGAGAGAAAGGACCACCAGAAAGAAGACCAGACGCGTCCACTGAGGACTTACACTACGTCTCAAGTATCTACACAAGTCTGGATCGCGGCAAGCGAGATACGTGACAGTAACCAAGGACAAGAACTAGTCAGGGTCATACTCGTTAGTGTTAGTCCAAGCCCCTGACCACGTGTGCACATACAGGCTCAATGCCTTGAGCCAGGCCTCTAGCTAGTTTCCCCCCAGTAGGACACTATTGCCAAGCAAGCGGGCCCACGAGAACTAGCTTAAAAACCGTAAACCAGGACTACCCTGCCACCTTTCCCAGGTGGGCCGACATTCGAGATCGTCAGGCTACGACTAGTGGTTCCATCACAAGGAAAGAGAAAATATTTCCATTGGGATCTAAAAACATGCCACAGTGTATAAAAATATGTAAACATGGCGAACATGCAGTACTAAATGCATAATTAAATGAGCAAGATTGAATTTGAAATTTGCAGGAAAGAAACGGTCTAATATAGGGCTACAATCGTAAACGGTCGAACGATTGATCGCCAAATGATGCGAAGCGGTCTACTAATGGGCCGCGAGGCTTACACCGCCCTATAGGTTTAAAGTATTCACGCGGTCGATATTTAGGCCGCGAAGGGTCCACAAGGAGTTATACGATAAACTGCAAGAGGGTATAAGCGGTCTAGACGTGAGCCGCGAGGCTCAACCGCCTTACAGGGTCAACGGTCATACGCGGTCGAAATGTCGGCCGCTAAGGTCAGTGGACGGTCTATCGATGGACCGCTACACCAATGAAACGGTCTAGACTAAGACCGCGAAGGTCCACCACCATACGCCGTTTCGTAAGCGATCTCTGGAGCGACTGCTACTCGCCCAGAGAACCCTAAACACGGGAAACTCGATGGAGTCCCCTCCCAATCGATCCAAATCGATGGGAAACATGTCTAAACCTGCCATTCCTCAACCCACATCCATCATACAATGATTATATGCATAGAAAACTTAAATACAATGGTCATGGTTCCTTGAAAACATAAATAACAAATTTCATGCTACGAAGACATAATGATGATGTTCATGCATTACGGCTGGCCATTCACACGCCAGGGGGTGGGAAAACAACTCTAACAAAGTAAGGAATCCATCCCCCTAATTGTTTCAAGCCGAGAATGCCGTTCCCTCGCCGTTCCACACGAAGAACGTTGTGCCTTCCACGTGGTTTTCCCGCCTCCACGCTTCACGGCCCGCCTCCAGGACAACGCCACCACACTCCACATGCCTCAGGCTCGCCAACACCACCACTTGCGCACCCTGCAGCACCCTGGGGTGATCGATCCACCGAGGGGGCAAGAGGAGAGAGAGGGTCGTGCGTCAAAGAGAGAGAGGGTGAGAAGAGAGAGTGAAACCCACGAGGGTTTCTCACAAAAAAAGATTTTATTATATTATTTTTTTTGTGAAAAAACTTCATATTGCAAAAAGGCTTTAAAATAAGCAATATTGTATAAATACCTTATTTGAATTCTAAAAGCTTATACAATTTGATTAAGCCCATTGAACTGGGCCCATTAAGCCCAAATTCACAATTCTTCCACACCTCACAACCGATAAGGATCCACTAAGAATCCCAGAACTACCGGGTCTTACACTGTATCTTTGGTGCATCCAGTGTGTTTTTATCTCTTGTTTAAATTTGTCTTTATGGCAAATCCACCGAGATTTGATGGATCCGACTTCTATGTTTGGGTAGTGAAGTTTAGAGATTATGTAATCTCTGTAGACTCAAACTTATGGGTTTTGATAGCAAATAGTCCATACGATCTTCCAGATGATCAATCCACATGGACTATTGTTGAGAGACTTAAGAATGCAGAAAACATGAAAGCCCTGGAGATGGTAAAGAGGGTGATAGACATTAACTTGCTTCCTAGTGTGACTGTATGCAGGTCTGCAAAGGAAATCTTAGAGAAAATCAAGCCAGTTCGGGAACCGAAGGAAGACCACAAATGCTTTGTGGCAAGTGATGAAACTACTGATGAAGAGGTAAGCTCTCCATTCAAAGATTACACAGTAGATCAATGGGAAGAAGCTTATACTGAATTATTTGCCATGTATGAGAAAATAAGAAAAGAAAATAAATCATTAAAAAAGAAATTAAAATCTACAGAATCTGATCATGTTGAAGATGAGGAACTAAGAACTGAAATTAACAAACTGAAAATGAAATTACAAGAGGTTAACAAGGTGAAATCTTAATTGAATAGATTGAAATCTGAGAATGATAGTTTTAGAAATAAACTCCTTGAAGCAGAAAACACATATTCAAAAGAAGAAAATGATGAATGTATTTTTCTAAAAGAAGTGATTGGGGATCTTAATCATGATAATCATATGCAGAAGAATCTGATTGTTTCTTTAGAAGAAGAAAATCATTTATTGCTTGAAAAGAGGAAAGAAGTCGAACAATCTGAAGAAACTATGATGGATGAAAATAAGAATTTGAAAGAACAAAATCAGAAGCTAATGGTCTTGGACACTGTAATGTCAGAAAAATGGTTAGCTATTGAAAATGAAAATTTTGTTTTGAAAGAAGATGAAGCTGACTGTGAAATAAAAAAAAAATAGGAAATAGACTATAAGACCCTGAGTCTTTCGGATCTTTATCGGAGAGTTTCGGATCGCTTTAGTGGGTCCTGAGTTGTGTTTTACGTTCTGCGTGGGTTTTTCTCTCGTACAAGTTACGGAACCTCGAGGACGCTACAATTGCGTTGCATTCCTTCCGAGGATCGTTTAGACTATTTTTCCATATTTTTATGAATTAGTGTATTTTTTGACCAAAAATCAGAATTTACAAAAATTAGGAAAATTCTATTTTCCTTTTCTTTTTATTCTTCCTTTCTCTTTCCTCTCTCCTCATTCGCGCGCCCGTCTCTCTCCTTGTTCCGCCTCTGCTCCGGCTATAGACGGAGGAGGCTCGGGGATGCTGTGGAGATGCTGTGGAGTTATCATGGAGCGTGCTGGTGTGAAGATTGGAGCGTGGGATTGGCGCAATCTGTTAGGTGGATTCGAAGTCGACGGTCGAGCTCGTGTAATGCTTTTCGGCGTGGTTTAGTCACTTCGGCGCGCTAGAACTTCGGTGGAGGTAGGGAGATGGATGCCCTACTCTTCTTTTATGCTTCTCTGTGATTTCACGTTATTCGGTGTGAGAACGAGCGAGTTTAGCTTCATTTTGGGTGAAGCATGCTTTGGGGGGTATGAGACAAGTTCGTCGTTTCAGGCAACAGTTTATAGCCTAATTAGTCTTATTAGATTCCCTGGCTTGTCCACATTCCATTCCCGCTAGTTTTATCGCAATTGGTTGTCATTTGGGACTGGTGTAAGCCCGGGAACCCATGTGACTCATTTAGGGTCGATTCGGTAGAATCACCCGTTTATGTTGTTTTTGGTGTTGTTGGGACCCCTTCCAGTCTATGGAAGGTATTACTGGCCATTATGGTTGTTTCCCCGTCGTTTAGATGTGATTGGGGCGTGGAACGGCTGAAATCGGTCAATCCTCTGTTTTACCTGCCGTAATGCCTTAGCGGTCCTTTCAGTGACCGCCAAGGTTCTTCTAGCGGTCCAGTGTGTGACCGCTAGGATGCGTTGGGCGTTGTGTCAGTCTATGTCGGTTCAGGTCTTCGTGATCATGCGATCAACCGTTTGTGTCAGCTAGCGGCCTATAGTAGGACCGCTAAGCCTTGTCTCTGTTAGACCGCTAGACTTAGTCTGTTATGTCAGTTTGGCCAAGCGGTCTTCCGATAGACTGCTAGGCTAGCTGTGGTAGTTCATAGTTAGACCGCTAAGCGCCCTTTATGTCAGTTTGAGGATTTTAAGTCGGTTGGCCTAGCGGCCTTAGACCCGACCACTTAGTGGCTTTGGCGGTTCAGTATATGACCGCTAGGGTCCGTTTGACTGGTTTAAGTCGGTTTCACTGTAGGCGGTTTGACTGGGTTTAGTGGCCAGATCCTTGACCGCTACTTTCTTCTGGCGGCCTAGAGATAGACCGTTTTCCCTACATGGTTTAGAGTTCTATTTTCTATAGTTTGGCCTCCATTTTTCTTGGCTTACTCTTGTGCTTTGCCCGTCTTTCTGTGGATGTCTTGGACATCCTATGAGGGCAATGACCATGTTGTGAGGTGGCCGGGAGTGCCATTACATCGAGCTATGTTCCGTGATGTTTCAGAGTCATTATTGGTTTCTGGTCAACCCGGTGCGATCCAGTGGTTGACATGCAACCTTGTGGATGTCTTAGTGGTCCTATATAGATCGAGACATGGGTTGGATGCCGTGAGGTTCTATCTTACCTCGATTTATGTGTCCATGCATTTTGAGGGTCTTAATGATTCCTCATATCTCCATGATTCATGTTATACGAATGTGTGGATCCGGCTGTCCTGTGCCGTTTCCTTTATCAGTGTTTTACCGTGATTGGCTTAGGAACTAGGCTGATTAACAGCGTGAGCTGTGATGTGCGACGATCTTGACCCCGAGTCGTGTGACTCAAGGATCGTTGTGTCAGTAGGTCTAGTTGTTTGTCCTGAGTCCGGTGGCAGTCTGGTATGCTACCCTGTGTCTGGTGCTTCGTAGTACATGTGGCAGTGCATGTTTAGTCTGTCCGTACTTCAGCACTGATGTTTTGGAGTCTCTGTGTCTAGTGAGCCTCCACTAGTCGTGGCCCGAATACACGTTCCAGTGTGTCGGCCCATCTAAGAGTGTAGCGGGGCAGTTTCCGACAGACAGTTTGTAGGCTAGTTTCCGTGGACTCCCTTGCCTTGCAGTAGCGTCCTGCTGGGGGAGAAAACTAGATAGAGGCATGGCTCAAGGTATTGAGCTTGTGTGTGCACACATGATCAGGGGCGTTTGGGTGAGCGCCGACGGGCGTGACCCTGACTAGTCACTGATTACTGTTGTTCCTAGTACTTGGTTCCGTGAGTGTCTCAGTTACCGCCGTTCCAGGCATGTGGGAGATACTTGTGGCGTAGTGTAAGATGTCAGTGGACGCATCTGGATGTTCTTCTAGTGAGGAGGCGCTCCCGTCACTTGACGCATGACTCTAGTGATTCTCACGTCTCGTGCTTGTCATCGCGTGACTTGTGTTTCGTGACTGGTTTCTGTCACGATTGACGTGACTTGTCGGGTAGTCTGTTCTTGACTTCACCCGCGGTCCAGTCTTGTGTAACGTACACAATGATCTAGTTGTGTATGTTCGTGCCTTTGGCTGTGTAGGTCTTTTATAGGGCTTTTGCTTTTTTTGGTAGGCTTCAGCTATGGAGCTTGTGCTTTGTCGACGGATCGGTAACGCCCGACTTGGTGAGATCGGGGTTCGCCTTTCTATTGCCGTGTAGAGTAGCTTAGGAGTCGTGGTTCGGTCGGCGGCCGTGTTTCTAGTGAGTACGGCTTTACTCTTTCTTTAGATGTTCTTACTCTTTCTTACTCCTACTTTTCACAGCTTTACTTTTCTAGTTAGAAGTGATGTTACTTCTGCACTTCCTGCTTTACTGTTTAGAACTGTTTAGCGTGTTACTACGTTGTTTCCAGTGGGGATCTGCGTGACCCCTACTAAGCCAGTGACACGAGACTCACCCCTACTTTTCAGGTGTGGTCGTTCTTCTTCCTCGTGGTTCGTGACACAGTGTGTCAGTTCATGGTTGCCAGCGTTGCCAACGTTACCTGTGTCGGGCTTCTCCCGACTTCAGAGTACGTTTTCCTTTCTGTTAGACTGTACTTGTCTATTTTTGGACTGGGCTCTATTAATTTAAACTGTTAATTAAAAAAAAATTATTTCTGCTACTTTAGCAAACCTGATCATTGAAATATTAATTGCTTACTGCTATCTGGGACTTCGATGTACTCCACACACACTCCTTTTATCCCTTCGGAGCTTTACTGCTCTTGGGAGGCCTCACAGGATCCAAGTGTTATTGGGTTTACCCGGTATCCGGAGCCTGGATCGTCACATAGAAAAACTCAAAAGTTTGAATGATGCACTGCATCAACAAGTGACTTGTTGTGAAATCATATTGCTGGCTATGAGATGAGCATTGCCTCCTTACACTCTAAAATCCATGATTTCAACAATTCCATGTCAAAATTTGTTGAAGGGAAAAACAATTTAGATAAAATTCTTGGAACTAAAGTGAATTTTCAGAGAGAAGGACTGGGTTATAATCCAGTTAAGAAGAAGAAGTTTGAAAATAAACTATCAACTTCATTCGTGAGCAGTTCTGAAAAGCCCAAATCATCATGCTTATATGTTTTTCAATTTAATGCTCAGAAAATTGAAAATTCATCAAAAATTATGAAAAAGATTGGAAAAAAAGGGTTTGAATCCGAATAAAATCAAGAATATGTCTGCTTTTGCTGTGAATTCTACTTTGTCTGATAAATCCAATAGCTCAGTGCATGTTGTTATAAACTCTCCAATTCATTCACATGCACACACAAAGAGTGTCTCATGTCACTATTGTGGTAAGGGAGATCATGTCATGGATAATTGCCAGATAATGATGGCTGATGACATGAGGGCACTGAAGAAAGTGAATGTACTTTAGAGTGGTAATGAGAATAGGCAGAAAACATTTAATAACACTCCTGGTAAATATGTCAATGTGCATGCTAAGTCAAATGTCTCTCTACACAAGCGTGCGAATAGGAATAAGGACAGAATTTCATGTGTAAAATGTGGTAGATATGGTCACCACATGTATAATTGTTACTTCCTGTCACACAATGATCAATTGGTTCACAAGTTTCATGTTAAAAACAACCATGCACAGAATTATCAAGCTAAGAAACATGCTATTCAAAAATTAGAGTGTTTTAATTGTGGGAAGGCTGGGCATGTGGCATCACAATGTTGGTCATTAAACAAAAATTTTCATGCTAAACATGCTCAGTTGCCTATTTTTAGAAACACACATATCAGGAATAACTTTACTCTAAATCATAGATATCCAAAATGCAATCATCGTGGAAAACTTGGTCATACCATGTGTGAATGCTATTGGATAAAATCTGATTTGAATGCTTGGAAAAATTGGAGTACACCTACAAGAGGTGTTACTCATCTAATAGGACCCAAGGGTTCTTGGGTTCCTAGATATGCGAGATAATCTTCTCTTGCAGGTGTGCCTTGGTGGAAGGAATAAAAAGGGGTTGAATAAAAACACAAGGCACATGAACGTCAGTTAAACTGCATTCTTACTCATTCTTTCAATGCTTATTTTATGGCTTGAGAAATTTCTCTTTGGGTTTCTGCATGATTGGTCAGAATGAATATACTATTGCTGTTAAATGTCATCTCAATAATTATTGATATTGATTGATGCTGTCTTGAAATGAATGCTGAATTTCTGATCATCTGACATATGCATAACTCATATGAAAATTTTCATGATTGAATTCATTTATGTTAATCATTCATGTTCACAGTAGATGCATATTCTTGCATGACATCTATGGTATATAAATGGTAATATACTAAAGGACAGATGTTATATGTCAGAAAGTTCTTGCCATGCGTGAGGTGGTATGTATAAGATCAAGTCCTCTGCCTAGTACCAAAGGTCTAAAATTTGCATGTAGTGTTAAAATTGTTATGTGCATTTCATTACTGTATCACTATGTACCTTAAGAAAAGATTTAATGTTTGGCTGAAACCACTACACATAGTGAGGGGGAGCTAAGCTTAGTTGTAATTAAACTTGTAAGATATAGTGGTTCATGGCTGGTTGTATGAATATATGCTATGCAAGTGTTACTGAATGAATTGCTGAATTGTTGCTTTGATAATGGGGTAAATCTATCTTATGAGAAGAGAAATGCTACTGCTGAGATACTCTTTCTAGTTCCTGTTCTAGTCATGATTATAACAGCAAGTCAGTGTTTGGGAAATGTACACATTTGTGGAAACACTGATTCTACTTCAAGCTGAAGGCTGAGAGCTGATGTATTCTATTCAGAAGGCTATTGGTTAGTTGCTAAGCTAGTAAGGCTAAGTCTTGGGACGTCTGCAAATTTGTCCTAAGTCTTATCCTTGTTCATGTGTTGCCTTCTTTCCTACTTTCTTGATTATCTTCACTTTGATCTTTTCACATCTGTTTTCTTATCTGAACTTTATAATAACTCTTTAGACTCTGTGATTCAGGGGGAGTAAAGTTCTGAAATCTGTCACCTTTATTAACTTTCAATTGTTGGTTACTAAAGATCACTCTGAACTAAAAATAAACTTGCTGGACTTTACAGAAATATGATTTTCTATTTATGAAGATTAAATCCTATCTTAAATTGTTCACAATTATCCTTGAATGTATCTTGAATGGTCTTAAAACTATCTAAAAATTGGAACAGGTCAAAAGATTTTCCAAAAATCTAAAAATCATTAGTAATGAGTCAATCTGGTAAAAGATCTTGTGTTTATATAGGTTCTTAAGACAGGTTTTAAGAGAAATATGTTAAAAGACCAGGGAATACGCCATTAAATAAAATTGAGAAAAAGGCAGAGCAATGACATATTATTTGAGAAACTGATCGTCTGTATCAAAGAAATTCAGAGGTCATGTCATTATAATAAATGTTATCTTTGTTCCAAATTTGAAGCATAAAGGTAAACTGCACTGAGTAACCAAGGATTCTGGTGTTTGATCAACATGTCTTCTTGTGTAAAAAGGTGTAGTAAGACTAGAATGCTCAATCAAATATATAAAAGAACAATAGAAAATATGGTTGACTCTGGGCTCTTCTTCAGTAAACATAAACTGGTTTAAGCTCAATATAAGAAATAATTTAATCAGGTCTGGCAAATGAAAATGGCTAGTAAGATTAATGGTTTTTCTGTTTGGGCATTGTACTTTGATTAGACAATTTCATTTCCATTGATCTTGCTTCAAAGGAATATTGGCTGAAGATTTATGCTATAAGATATAATCCTGTTGTGCCCCGGTCTGTTTTGACGAAGATCTAGAATGAACATGTCTTGAATTCAGTTTTTATGATTTGCATTGATACAGATTTGATGGATGATGGCTTTGAATGAAAACATGTTTGTTTGATCAAATTGTGTGTTGAATGAATGGCATGTGGATTTGGTTTGATATATCCTGATGAATTTCAGGTTCTGAATGAATCATTGGACATAACTTGCAAAATGCTCAATCTTGATTAAGTTTGGTTTGGTCTAACATGTTAAATTTTGATTGAGTGACCGTAGTTTCGACATACATTGTTTGAATGAAGTCAGTGAATGAAAAGGTCACTTGATTTGTCAGAAAATGAATGGATGCATTGATTGAGTAATTTGATATGAGGTGATTTTGAAAATCTCAATTGATTAGCTTGAGAATAAAACATATGAGCATTCTGTGATGTGCAGGTCCTATAAGGACTTTTTTTTCAAGTCCTGGAAATGGGAGTAGGAACAGATGTGTTGCTTGACCTTGAGTGGATAGAACGATTATGGCTCAAAAATGGTTTGTATGTTAAAACCTGGAAAATTGGGTTTAATGTGAAATTAACATTCTGATGTGATACCCCCTAGGACTTAGACAAGCAAGCACATTCACAATCAAAAGGGCCAATTTGGGCCACCGCTCTCCCGTCGCTCACCCATGTCCCGGGGTAACTTGGCAATGCCAAGGTGAGGTTGAGGGGTTGGACCCTTGCTGGTAGAGGGCGAGCAAGGCCAAGATTTGATTCCCAATTGATGTGGATGCCCAATTCAATGGGGCCGACAAAGTGCCAATGGCACCGGTTACTCTCTTCCCACGGTGATCACTCAAGACAACGGGGCTTGAGGATCAAGCTCTCACTCTCACGGCCAGCGGAACTAAGAACTAATATTGAAAGACAAGCACTAAAGGGAGTGAGGTTTGAGCACTTACTCGACCGATTTGAAGAAACCGGTCCCGCTCGGAGACGAGGGTGAGCGGGGAGGCGAGTGGATCCCCACACGCCGTGGCGGTGTAGCTTGACCTGCTCAATCCAATTACAACACTACTCCTCTCGCAGGAGGGGGACCTTGGGGTGGGGGTTAATGGATATTATAGCTAAAACTACCTCCACGCAGGGAGGGGCCTTCAGCCGGCCAAGCGGGGAGGGGAATTGGAGAAAGGAACACCGAAGACGGGAGGTTGCCGATTCTGCCTGGTTCTGTGGGTGCTCATAGGTGACTGAAGAGTTGACTGCTGCAGCTGCTACCGAATTTTGTTGGGGGCGAAACCACCTGGGAAATCTTCGTAGGAGGCAGGGGAAGTCGTCCAAATTTTGTTAATTTCTTCTGTCGTCGATGCCGGTCTGGGTGGAGGCCCGAATAGGGAGGCAGACTCTCGAACTGGCAGCTCCTAATTTCCAGCAGCAGGTTGCAGAGGATGTCCCGATAGCTCCCGAACTCAGAATCAAGCACCGTCAGAGTCGTTGGAACCGTGGATGAGCCCTCTTCGCCAAAAAACTGACGGGGAAGCCAAACGATGCCGGAGAAGGCCAGGGGCTCTGAACACTGCTGACAGGTCGGTGCAGACTGTGGGTAGCAGAACTACGTAGCTGAGGGAGAAAATGGATAACTCCTGCTACAGGATGCCGAACGGAGTTCTGCTTATTGATTCTGAAAGTAGACAGGGAGAGGAAGAACTTTGCAAAAGAGCTCTTGAGCTGATTCTTCCGAGGTTCGTCGTGGTGAAACTTCTACTCCAGTTCTGGTACTCAACAGGGGCAGCTCTATGCAGTTGTCGGAGAATGGAGCTCCCGGGCAGCACACAGCTCGTATGAACATGAAACCACCGCCGTTGCGAAGAAGACCGGTAGATGCTTCCGTGGATACCTCTTGGGCATTCAGATTCGCTAGGATGTGGTCGGGGTCGCCTCTGCAATTTGCTACTCTTCTGCTGCCTGCGAACTAAAAACTGGAGGTTGAAGATGATGGGGGGAAATGGGGTATATGGGAGGGGAAATGGAGGTGGATGAGTGTGGGGAGAACCCTGGCTGTGAGGGGGTCTAGGAGGGGGTGTTCCAAGGTGTGGGGGGGGGAAGAATAGGGTCTGGAAGGGAGTCTAACAGGTGGTGGGAGGAGGAGCTGATGGTGTTGAGGGTGAGGGAGATCTCTCTCTCTTGGGGAGTCTAGGGCATGGGGGTGGAGAAAGTGGAGGGAAAATATTCAAACTTCTCTAGGGAGTTGGGAGATTGTGTGGGGAAGGGAGGAGATTGTGTTGGGGAGAGGGAGATTATGTTGGGAAGGACAAGATGCTTCTAGGGAAGGAGGGGGGGTAGGTGGTAGTTGGGGAGGTGGTAGTGAATGCACTTAGGGAAGTGGAGAGGTGGTTGGTGGGTGGCTTAGGTGGATGGGCTAGGGTTGATGTGGAGGGTGAGGTGGAGGAGAGAGAAAAAAATTGAAATTGGGTGTGGAGGAGAGAGAAAGGGGAGTGGAAGATAGAGATTAAGAGACGGATGGGTGGGATTCTCTCCCTAAGGCTTCTCACCTCACTAATGGATTCACTCCACAATAAATCTGAAGTTAGAACTCACAAAATGGCAAATTTTTCATTGATTGATTCATTAGTTCCAAATGAAGGGAATGGGGCCCTATATATAGGCAATCCACATTTTACAATAAGACCCTGATAAAAGACTCAATGACAAATAACCGAGGGGGTAGGGGGGGCTCTTGGGCCAAGCCCAATGAAATGGGCCCAATAGCTAACTAAACAACATAATGACACTCAAACATAGGAAAATAAACACAAGACCTAGGGACATGACTCAAGAAAATGAAAATTAATCAAATGACTCAAATAGAAAGCACAAAAAGGATAATTTGGCCTTTATGGAGAGAGGCCCGAACTCAAATGGTGCTGGAGTGTGAGGAAGACCCGAGCCAAAGGGAGTCATGGGTGATGCCTCCATCAAATCCCCTAGGCTGCGAAGAGCTCGACTCCGTCGAGTAGGGGTCCATCCGGCTATGGTACTGCTCGAGAAGGTCGGGATCCAACTGTTGGAGATCCTCCCGACTCACCCATGAATCCTCCGATGGAGGCCGATCCTTCCACCTGACGAGATAGCGCTCGTATACCTTGCTCCGAGTGGTAGTGACTTGTTTATCCAATATTTGTTCTATACGTTCACGCTGGGCTCTCTTGGCTGGTGGTCTCTCCTCACAGGTGGGTGCTCTCTCAAGGGAAAGAATAGGCTCAATCTCCTCACTGGGCACCACCGTGGGTCCCTTATATGGCACTAAGTCGGCGACATTGAATGTGGGACTTACCCCATATTCCTCGGGGAGATCTAACTCATAGGCATTTGCACCAATGCACCTCAGGATCTGGAAGGGACCAGCCCCACGTGGCCTAAATTTGGAGGTGGCTCCCAGGGAGAGCCTCTCCATCCTTACCATCACAAAGTCACCCTCATGGAATTCTTGGTGACACCGATGAGAGTCGGCCCGCCTCTTATAAGCCTCATTCTTTTCGTGAATGTGCTTGCAAAGGCTTTCATGCAATTTTGTGAATGTTGACATTCTAGGGGTGATGGGTGGACCTGGGTAACCAAAAGTAGACCAATCATGCTTTGATGCCAAGAAGACTTTGATGGAATGGGGAGGACCGGGGCATCCATAGGTGATCCGGTCATGCATGGGGGTGACAAATGCTGGGGGGACCCGGACATCCATGAATACTCCTATCATGCCTACGACTCTTGATGAGTGAAGGTGGACCACTACATCCAAATTTGGACCACTCATGCTTTCTACTTGACATGTGGGTGATATGAATGAATGGACCCAACATAGTGTTCATGCCAAGGGGTGTAGAAAGCCTAGACACATGCATACTTTTCCCAAAAGTGACTTCCATGTGTATAGGTGTGGGACAACCTTTGAACTCTCATTGGAAAGGATCGAATGGATCTAAGAAGGCGGTCATCATGGGGTGGGGCACAACCTTATTACCAAGGGATATGTGGTCTAAGGTCATGGCTCCCAAGGTGTAACCCGGGTCTAGGATGAGGTGAATTGGGTCAAACATGGTGGGTTGGGATAGGAAAAGGTGGGTGGTGGATAAGGTGGTTGGGTCCCATGGTTTCTTTGACCCCCATTGGAAGGGATCATAAAAGGGGTTATCGAGGGGGAGGGGCCCTATGTCCTCAAGATCCTCAAGTGGTGATGGGTCATCCTCCTCTAATGAGATAATTGGGTCGAAGTTCTTTGTGAGTGGGTCGGCCATGAGGGGAGGGCTTGACTTTCCACCCGATATAAGAAGCTCCAAATTGAGGAGAAGGTCGGGCTCATCGGGTGTGGGGAGGAATAGAAGGAGGTCGCTAGGTAGCAACCAATGGTGCAAACCGAGGTGATAGACCCGGCACAAAGGTGTAGGAGGTCAAGACTCCTAGATTGGTGAGCCATGGGGGTCAACAGCTGGTCAACTCATATTGCCAAGCTAAGACCTTGAGAAGGTCCTTTAAGGTTTCCACTTGATATGATGTTTGGATTATGGTGTGATAGGAGGAGATGTGCATTATGGGAAGGTTTTCCTTTATGGGAAGGCAATCGTGGGCCGTGATCTCTCTTATTGGGCTCTTCTTTAGCCAACTAATAAGGGACTCTTCCAAGATGAATTCGGCCTTATCTAGAGGGGGTGGTGGAGGGTGAAGATCCTCGTGTGAGGCTTCCTCTTCAATTGGGGCATGGGTGCTCTCCATGGATGGGATAGGTTCCCGAGAGGTATTTGTCTTCATGTGGTAAAGTGGGTGGACTACTTCTTCCAAAGCTAATGGAGTGGGAAGATTCTTTGATGGTGGGGTGATGATGGCTGGAGTATGGTGCACCCGGGGTGGTGAACAAGGGCGGGATTCCCGCGGGTGGGAGAATACAAGGTTGTTGAATTTAAAGGTTCCCGAAAGGTGTGGCGGATGCACTAGGCAATTCTGACGTGTTGGGTCAATGTTGGCATTCCTTTCATCTAACCATTTCTTACAAAGGATTATACATGGACCCACCAATGTTCCCTTTTGACACCAAGCCCCATCCAAATACTTAGTTTTCCCGAACCATTTATGGAATTCAATAAAGACTTGGTCTCCATTGTGTACAATTTGTCCGGTCCTACAAAGAGAGGTAATGATATCGGGGGACACCCAATTTTCAGATTCTAGGTCAATGAAATCAATTTCTACGGGCTCTCCATTAGGTAAGCATGCATGGGATATGATTGGGAGAGGGGCCATGTGACCCAAGACTCAATGTTAACAATGATGGATTTGACAATGCACGGTTCGGACAAGAATGCAAGCACGCCCTAGGACTTGACTTGTAGAGACAAGTCAATGACTTGCTCTGATACCAATTGATGTGATACCCCCTAGGACTTAGACAAGCAAGCACATTCACAATCAAAAGGGCCAATTTGGGCCACCGCTCTCCCGTCGCTCACCCAAGTCCCGGGGTAACTTGGCAATGCCAAGGTGAGGTTAAGGGGTTGGACCCTTGCTGGTAGAGGGTCAGCAAGGCCAAGATTTGATTCCCAATGGATGTGGATGCCCAATTCAATAGGGCCGACAAAGTGCCAATGGCACCGGTTACTCTCTTCCCACGGTGATCACTCAAGACAACGGGGCTTGAGGATCAAGCTCTCACTCTCACGGCCAGCGGAACTAAGAACTAATATTGAAAGACAAGCACTAAAGGGAGTGAGGTTTGAGCACTTACTTGACCGGTTTGAAGAAACCGGTCCCGCTCGGAGACGAGGGCGAACGGGGAGGCGAGTGGATCCCCACACGACGCGGCGGTGTAGCTTGGCCTGCTCAATCCAATTAAAACACTACTCCTCTCGCAGGAGGGGGACCTTGGGGTGGGGGTTAATGGATATTACAGCCAAAACTACATCCACGCAGGGAGGGGCCTTCAGCCGGCCAAGCGGGGAGGGGAATTGGAGAAAGGAACACCGAAGATGGGAGGTTGCCGATTCTGCCCGGTTCTGTGGGTGCTGATAGGTGACTGAAGAGTTGACTGCTGCAGCTGCTACCGAATTTTGTTGGAGGCGAAACCACATGGGAAATCTTCTTAGGAGGTAGGGGAAGTTGTCCAAATTTTGTTAATTTCTTCTGTCGTCGATGCCGGTCTGGGTGGAGGCCCGAACAGGGAGGCAGACTCTCGGACTGGCAGCTCCTGATTTCCAACAGCAGGTTGCAGAGGATGTCCCGACAGCTCCCGAACTCGGAATCAAGCACCGTTGGAGTCGTTGGAACTGTGGACGAGCCCTCTTTGCCAAAAAACTGACGGGGAAGTAAAACGATGCCGGAGAAGGCCAGGGGACGCTGAAAACTGCATACAGGTCGGTGCAGACTGTGGGTAGCAGAACTACATAGCTGAAGGAGAAAATGGATAACTCCTGCTACAGGATGCCGAACGGAGTTCTGCTTCTTGATTCTGAAAGTAGACAGGGAGAGGAAGAACTTTGCAAAAGAGCTCTTGAGCTGATTCTTTCGAGGTTCGTCGTGGGGAAGCTTCTACTCCAGTTCTGGTACTCAGTAGGGGCAGCTCTACGCAGTTGTCAGAGAACGGAGCTCCCGGGCAGCACACAGCTCGTATGACGATGAAACCACCGCCGTTGTGAAGAAGACCGATAGACGCTTCCGTGGATACCTCTTGGGCATTCAGATTCGCTAGGATGTGGTCGGGGTCGCCTCTGCAATCTGCTACTCTTCTGCTACCTGCGAACTGAAAACTGGAGGTTGAAGATGATGGGGGGAAATGGGGTATATGGGAGGGGAAATGGAGGTGGATGAGTGTGGGGAGAACCCTGGCTGTGAGGGGGTCTAAGAGGGGGTGTTCCAAGGTGTGGGGGGGGGGGGGAAGAATAGGGTCTGGAAGGGGGTCTAACAGGTGGTGGGAGGAGGAGCTACGAATTTGGTGTTGGAGGGTGAGGGAGAGGGAGATCTCTCTCTCTTGGGGAGTCTAGGGCATGGGGGAGGAGAAAGTGGAGGGAAAATATTCAAACTTCTATAGGGAGTTGGGAGATTGTGTGGGGAAGGGAGGAGATTGTGTTGGGGAGAGGGAGATTGTGTTGGGAAGGACAAGATGCTCCTAGGGAAGGAGGGGGGTAGGTGGTAGTTGGGGAGGTGGTAGTGAATGCACTTAGGGAAGTGGAGAGGTGGTTGGGGGGTGGCTTAGGTGGATGGGCTAGGGTTGATGTCGAGGGTGAGGTGGAGGAGAGAGAAAAAAATCGAAATTGGGTGTGAAGGAGAGAGAAAGGGGAGTGGAAGAGAGAGATTAAGAGAGGGATGGGTGGGATTCTCTCCCTAAGACTTCTCACCTCACTAATGGATTCACTCCACAATAAATCTGAAGTTAGAACTCACAAAATGGTAAATTTTTCATTGATTGATTCATTAGTTCCAAATGAAGGGAATGGGGCCCTATATATAGGCAACCCACATTTTACAATAAGACCCTGACAAAAGACTCAATGACAAATAACCGAGGGGGTAGGGGGGGCTCTTGGGCCAAGCCCAATGAAATGGGCCCAATAGCTAACTAAACAACATAATGGCACTCAAACTTAGGAAAATAAACACAAGACCTTGGGACATGACTCAAGAAAATAAAAATTACATCAAATGACTCAAATAGAAAGCACAAAAAGGATAATTGGGCCTTTATGGAGAGAGGCCCGAACTCAAATGGTGCCGGAGTGTGAGGAAGACCCGAGCCAAAGGGAGTGACGGGTGATGCCTCCATCACATTCAATGCTTGAAGGCCAAATGGTAAGAATATTTGTTAAAATGGATTTCAACGTGGATGGACTGATCTGGGTAGAAATCATGTTTTGTTATATCTATCTGAGATATAAGTGCTCAATTGTTAAATCTTGATACTTGGTTTATGAAATGTGGAGCTTTCAATTGATTTAATTGAAATTTTTCTACTGTCAGGAAATGTGTCGACCTTAGGGGTCGACACTTATTTTCACAGCTTCTGCCTTGCGTTAAGTGTTTAGAACGCTGGCAGAAAGTGTCGACCCATGAAGTCGACACTTTCACCAGGGTTCTGTTATTTTGCAAAAGTCAGAACACTCGGGAAAAAGTGTCGACCTCATGGGTCGACACTTTCAGGTAAGTTCGTTTCAATACTGTGAAATCAGAACCTCCATGAAAAAGTGTCGACCTCAGAAGTCGACACTTTTCACCACGGATGTTGTGAATTTCACAGGCCAGAACATTTGGTAAAATGTGTCGACCCCATGGGTCGACACTTGTTTCACGGATTTTGTTTTTATGTGTTCTAGCAGAACATTCATGAAAAAGAGTCGATTCCATGAGTCGACACTTTTTCTGAACGTTTCGATCGAGATTTTCGGATCTGTTTCGAACCCATTTAAGTAAGATCTGGTTGCTTGGGTTGTTTACCAAAATGGCCTTAGGGCATCCACTTTTCCTTGTTCTTGATATGAAAGGGGTTTGGAGTGGGCTTTTGTGTCCATATGTCATGCTTTCCCTTGTGTATAAGACGCCGCCCTTGTTCCGATTGAACACAATGATTGAGCTTTAACGTGTTCATCTTTTGCTTGCAGGAGAAGAAGGAGCTTTTCACTCTGCTGGAGGTGAAGGAAGGCTACGTTGAGGTCGTCCCCACTCGAGCCCGAGCCAAGATCTGGAGGCCACGGTCGGCATCCTCTTCATCCGCTGCTTCGGGCGTTCACATCTTCTACACCGGCTACTTCCAACCCTCGGTTCCATCATTCAAGTGCTACCTTCTCTAATCTCTGAGCTTTGTTTAAGGATTTATGGGGAAGATCATGTTTACTATTACATCTTGTGCTTAGATTCATATTCTCAGACTGGCCTTTGTATTTCCATATTATTTTCTCTCTTTAGATGATTTCGGAGCTTGCTCCGAGTGTGTGTGGGGCTTCTAGTCGTCGTGCGAGAACCAATGTTTGTGGGCCGTCGCGCCCGTGTGTGGTGGTTACTGCCGTCATGCAACGTTGTTAGTGAAATCCTCTCGAGGTGAGAGGGGTAGATGTAGGACGGCACTTGGTGCGTCCGAACCACCTAAAAATCACTGCACCGTGGTTTGCTATTGTGTGATTGCATTTTCTCTTATCCGTTCATTTGCCGAGTGTGTGTCGGTGAGACGAGAGTTTTATTGATTGTCCGTTCAATCTTTGCTATCCGAGTGATATCATCATGCGTTGAAAGTTGTGAGTGCTTGTATGCAGTTCAACTGTGCATTTTTATCAAGCATGATTTAGTGCTTAATTTACCATCTCTCTTGTTTGATTTAATTTAGTTAGAATTTGTCAAGAAGGGTGGGCAATCAATTCACCCCCCTCTCGATTGCCTCCTAACCGGGCCAACAAATCCCATATGCAGAAAATCACATAAGTGTGTAGAAAGGCATCTTAATTAAAAGTGAAGGGTATTTTCGGTATTAACTCTTGAAATTGGTAAAGTCGACAGAATTGCAATATAAAACTCAACCATATTTACAAAGTCTTTCTTACCCTCTTCATTCAAGTCGAAACACCCTTTCGCATCCACGATTTCTATGCTCGTTCTATTCCAGACCACAGCCTTGGCCTCTCCATCCTTTTTCTTTTCTACATTTCTTCTACTCATTCCTCTACT
Organism: Amorphophallus konjac; assembly: GCA_022559845.1. Taxonomy (NCBI): domain Eukaryota; kingdom Viridiplantae; phylum Streptophyta; class Magnoliopsida; order Alismatales; family Araceae; genus Amorphophallus; species Amorphophallus konjac. The sequence continues at coordinate 12,005 of JAHNEJ010001536.1, read as the reverse complement.
TTTCGTCTTCCAATCTTCAACGCATCTACCATGTCTTCTCCGACCGCCAAGAGAAAGGGGAAGAAGAAGGCAATGGAGGAGCAGCATTCGGAGGATACTATGTTAGCAAAAGATGCAGAGGTTCCTCAAAAGGAGAATAGATCAAAGATGGTACATGATCAAGGTATTATTTCTGGACTGCTTAAAGAGAAATCAGCCAAAGGAAAGGAAAAGAAAGTGGGAACTTCATCCAAGCGGACACTTGCCGCGGAAACAACTCACGAAGAGTCTGAAGACGAAACTTGTCCTGCTAGGTCGTCAAGGAAAGCAAAGTTAGTATTTGATGCTGGCAAAATTATGTTTCCATGGTATGTGGACTTCCATGACAAGACAATGCCTTCAATGTTTCCTGAATTGTTGGAATTGATTAGTTTTCAAAAATGGAAAAAGTTCATGGGAAAACATAGAGTTTATTACCCTAGACTGGTTGCCGAGTTTTATAATAATCTGAAGTTTGATTCAGAATGGTCCAAAATTTGGACTCTTGTGAAAGGAACAAAGATTGAAATCTCTAGGCATTCTCTTCATAAAGTTTTCAGAATTCCAGAAGATGAGGCAGTAGAAGGAGATTTTAAATATAATCAACATGAGGCCTACTCCATTATCACAGATTTGCCTAGTGAACCCAAAGACAAGAAGCAAACAAAGCTGACTCAGTTTAATGCAAATAAATTTTCCCCACTGAAGAGGTTATTACACCACATGCTTACAACAATGATAACCCCACAAATTGGAGGAAGAGGGAGACTAACTGAGTCTCAAATATTTATACTCTTCTGCTTGTTCAAAAGGATTAGGATATGCTTACTAGAATTAATGATTCAGATTATGGGTTCCTGCAAAGAGTCTAGGAGAGGTCTACCCTATGCAGCCCACTTGATTGTTGTCTTTAATAAAGAAAACATTCCCTTAGAGGATGAGACCCTTAAAGAAATCTATAAGGTTAATATCTACAACATGGATTTCATTACCACTTTTATGAAGATCAAAACATCTGGAGCCGGTAAAGTATAGAGATAAGGTAATGAATCTGAGATGCAAAGGGCTGAACAGCATGCAAAGGAAAAAGAAAAGGAGCAAATGGAAGAAAGCCAGCAATCAGTAGATATCTCAGAATTGGAACAGCTGAAGCAATAACATCAAAATTTGGAACTAGTTGAACAGCCTCAACAACAACAAATCGAAGGTCAGACTAAACATCCTCAACCGGACAAAAATGGTCAGGGGGGAGAACAACCACTAGTAGCTGAGCAGGTAGTGGCAGTACAAGCAGAACAAGATATTCAACCAGTTTTAGAACAACATTTCCAAGAGCCTCAAGTAGACACAAGAGAAGAAATGGAAGCAGACACAAGAGAAGTTCTTGCAGAGCAGCAACTTAGAGAAATAAATTTGGAACAAGAAATTCATGAACTATAGTTAACTGATGAGCTTTTAATCTGACATTTAGATCAGCATATTGATGAGCTCATTAAGATATTTGAGCAGCAGCCACAACAACAAGCATTAGTTTATCAACCTGAACAGAGAGAGGAGCAGCAAAGGGAGGAAGAAGTACAAGAAGAGCAACCCCAGAGAAATCTAGAAATTGAGATTAAAACTCCAAAAGAATAATTTCTAGGACCTGCTCCTCTCTATGGACCTCATCATGGGCAAATAATTGCATTTGAGATACAACCTCCTTCGTCTCCTGAAGAACCATTCATCCCACAAGAATTTCAAGCTTCTAGTTCAGCTGGACCTAACTCCAGACCACAAATTGTAGAAATGTTTACCACACTGGTAAATCTTAGTATGAATCAAAGTAGAACTATGAATGCATAGTTTATGCACTTGAATTCAGCTATTCAGAGATTGGATGCTAGAATGTTACATGTTGAACAAACTGTAAATAGCCAGTGAGAGAAATTTGTGTCTGACAAATACAAATCTGATGAAAAACTTCATGGATTCTTAGATTCTCTTCTTCATGTATGTGAGAAAGCTTGAACACTTATGAAAGATATAAGACTGACCCAAGCAGATCATTATGTAAAATCTACACAAATGCTGGTCCATGCTTTTGATATCAAAAGTGAACTAGAAATCATTAGAAACTAGATGAACTTGATAAGAGAAGACCATCAGACTATGTCTCCGAGAACTAACTCTATTTCAGATGATGTTCATGGTAGCATTATACAACTTAGAAACATCTATGGGAAACTGGACTTTGTCCAAGCTCAGGTTCAGAATCTTATTGTCAAAGTCAGAGAAATAGTTTCTTCTCAAGCCACAAGTGCCTCCACCTCAATGGCTAACATACATCACCAGTAGACTTCACAGGTGGAGAATATGTGTACCATGCTCCAAAACTGGTTTGAAGATCTGACATCCACAGTAAAAGAACTGCAAGCACAAGTTCAGCAAAATGACAGCAAAATGGCAACTAAGTTTGATGCTCTAGGAACTAAAGTACATAGGATTCTTTCCTCCTTTCCAATGGCAATTCCGTTAAGGGGTAGTTCAAGTAGAGCTCCTATCGGAAGAGTCAGAACTAGAGGTGCCAGCTCCAGCAGAACAACTCCAACTGATGTTTAAACCTCTCAACCTTGTATCTTTTTGATAATGACAAAGGGGGAGAGGATTATTTGGTCATGTTTCTATATTTGGTGTATTTGGAGAAATATGTTTTTGGTGTTTTCTGTATAGGGGAGAGGAAGAGAAATGATGACTGTGATAACTATTATTCTGATTGATCTGAATGAGGAAGCCAAGTTTCTGAAGTTCTGTGTCTACACCACTTGTGTGTTGTGCCTTTCAGTCAAACATTAGTTCCTTTCTCTTCTATACATAGAAATGTCAGAGGTGCACTTCGGTTTTGAATGTCCTTGTCATGCATGTCAGTTCATGTGTCCTAGTCTCAATAAAATGAAAAACAATGACTGTCGTTTTATATTTGTGATTACACTTCTTTGAATGATTGTTTGAATGAATGTGTGATAATGCGTATTAATTTCTTACATGACTCATAGTTGTCATCATCAAAAAGGGGGAGATTGTTGGAACTCTGATTTTGATAATGACATTTTATGAATCATGTTGAGACTGAAATGCATAAATACCTCAAACAAATCTGATTTTTGTCTAAGTATCAGATCACAGGAAGTTACATATTCATTCAAGAACATATCAAGGTCGGTGCACATTTCCCTTGTGCATATAGAAAGTCAGTGCATACCTCTATTAGGCATATAGAAGGTCCGTGCATATTTCTAGTGTGATATACAAGGTTGGGGCATACCTCTATTAAGCATATAGATGGTCCGTGCATATTTCAAGTGTGATATACAAGGTCAGTGCACATTTATTCTTCATGCATATCTAGTCAGTGCATATGTTGTATGTCTACATATAAGGTCTGTGCACGTCTTGTATGGCTGTATACAAGGTCGGTGCACGTTTCCGTAGAAATGCATAGAAGCTCAGTGCAGATTTTGAATAATGCAATTGAAGTCTGTGAACATCTTGTATGACTCTATACATGGTTGGTGCACGTTTCTGTAGAAGTGCACATAAAGTCGGTGCAGATCTTGTAGTGCGCATTTGAGGTCTATGCACAAGTGATATAAAGTCTGTGCACACTTTTGCAATAACAACTCTAGGTCTGTGCACACTTGCCTTATGCATGAAAGTGGTCAGTGCATTCTCCATCTCATGCATATAAAGGTCGGTGCATGTTGTGCATTACGCATATAATGGTCGGTGCACATCTGCCATATGCGTGTAAGGGTCAGTGCCTTTTGTTACCTTATGCATATGAATGTTAGTGCATATTTGTCATATGTATGAAAGAGATCGGTGCATGTTTTTGTCTTATGCATACGAAAGTCTGTGCACATTCATGTCTGTGCATGTCCCTAGTCGGTGCATGTTCATAATAGTGCATGTTTAAGTTTGTGCACATTTTACATACAGCATGGCCTAATCGTGCACACTCAGATCACTCGTCTATGAAGGTCTGTACCAATATGCTTGAACTCATATCTCTAAGTCTGTGCATACTTTTCACTCTAGTCATATAAAGTATGTGCATACTTTTCACTCTAGTCATATAAAGTCTGTGTATAATGAACATTGATCGATGATGACAAAGTGTTTGATAAATGTCCTCTTTACTGATTGGCAGGAACTTAAGTGTCCTAAAGTTACTGAAAGACCCAGGATCAAACATGTGAAAGGCAGCACGCCTTATTCTTAGTTCGGTCACGTGACCCAAGGTCTTTATCATATGGCATGTGATCCAAGAAGGAATCTCGTGTAGTGATTAAGCCACGTGGACATCACACTTTCAGTATCTGACACGTGGAGTCTAGCAATAATTTCCTAAGTTATCTTATCTGAAAAGAATGGGCGGGAATGTTCCCTCCACACGCCGAACTATCAATTATGTGGGTACCACGGAATCCCATAATATATATAAAAAGAAGACATCTGTCATTTGAAGTGGTGAGAGAAGTTTTATGAAGATCACAACTGATGAATTGAGCAAGCTTTAGAGAGACGAAGCAGAGAGCAGCCTAAAAGGGAGTGTGAAGATTTGAGAGTTTGAAAAATAGAGTATCGTATTTCTGAGAGGGAGATAGTTGTTGACACCCGTTTTATGACCAATAAGTCGGGTCATCTCTTTATTCATTATATATGATGCTCTGAGTTGTTCACTCTTCATCGAGTCTCTTTGTTTAGTTGAAGATCATTTCTTAGATTTGACTCCTTGATCGGATGTGGCTCTTTGTGGCATTTCATTTTGACTAAAGCTTAGCAAAACCTTCATTCCTTCTTTTGAACTCCATTGGTAATAACGGTCTGTCCCAGGCGCGTTTCTTCCTTCTAACGGATGGGTCCTGGGCCGTTACTCCTTGAAGAGTCCTGAAGCTTAAGGTCTTGTTCCAAAGCTTATCCTTTGGCTTATATGTAGAATATAACGGTCTGTCGTGCAGCCGTTGTTTCATTATGACGCCCTATGCCTTGGCCGTTGCTTTCTTTACAAAGTCCTATTGTTTTGATCTTCTTCCTGTTGATCTTATCTCTTTGGGATAAGGTTGAAAGTAACGGATGTTCCTTGATGCGTTATTTCATTGTGGCGGTCTGTCGTGCAGCCGTTACTTCCTTCAGAGAGTCCTGACAGTTCAGGCCTTTTCTCTGCTACTCCGTGGTCGAGATAAGAACTTGGATTGACGATATCTCTTCCAAATCTGATCCTCAGGACCTTCTGTTTGATTCTATGGACTCTTGGTGATATTATCTTCAAGGTTTTGTTAAGAGTTATCCCTTTATCTTGCTGGATTTTCCTCCGCTCGATCTGAGGGTTTGAGGGTCTATAAATAGAACCCTTGACTTCATGGTCTAGAGGAGGAAATTCTGGAGTTTGCGTCGAAGTGCTGCCGCACTTTAGAGCCACGATTGATCAAGGAGAAGTGCTTCTCACGTTCGTTTGCTGCCTGGTGAAGGGAGTATATGTTCCTCTTGGTTCTTAAAGTTCATCATTGCATATTGAATTCCTTTTCCATCTCCCTTTCATCATAAGCATTCTCCCACTCCTTTCTCCACGTTTTTCACTAGTTTTCATCATCTAAACTTCCTCCCAATCTTTTAAAACGCCCAGAGGGGTTAAAAAAACCAAAACTTCCCGGTATTTCCTGTTCCTTTTGATGATATTGTGTTTATTGAAGAATTGATGCTATATTGTCTAAAGGGCTAATTTGGGTAGTTTTTTGTTGTTCTCTACGTCTTTGGCAAGTTTACAGGTTCTTTGCACGAGGCCCAAGTCTTCTGGCCGGCTGGAAGAGTTGGAGTTAAAAGGATTCACGCTTTGCTACTGCAGGTTATTTGACAGTCTTGTGTAGGCGCGTCATATTCTTCCAGCGGTCTATCGAGCGACCGTCACTTCCAAGTGACGCACAGGGTTCTGGCCGTTACTTTCAGCTGACCTACAGGTTTCTTTGATCTTTCATCTCCCGTGGGCGGGTGCTTCATCCACCTATTTCCAAGGTATTTTCAGGTCTTTGGCTTGTTTTTACTTTGGTGGCGATCACATCTTTCTTAAGTATTGGGCATTATCTTTCTCTTTCGCTTGTTCCACCCCTTTGCGGTGTGTTTCTATTTACTCCTTGCTCCACGCCCCGGCGTGTGTTTTTCCTTTATTCTTTAGCTTAGTTTGGTTGAGATAGCATGCCCATGCTACATCTTGCTTTGGTTGCCTAGGTTCATGATCACATGTTCATAGGTTGAGTGCAGATCTTTGATTATTTGCTTGTCATCTTGCTACATATCATCATTAAGACCCCAAGAAAAAGAAGATAGAGAAGCAAAATAAAATCAACAGATAATTTTTTGGCGATCATGGTGGGACAGCTTGTGCCAATCGTGCTTTTGATTCCTGTTAAACCTGCCATCATCTCTTGTGTTGTTCCCCTCCCGTTTTCCTCTTATTTCTTGTTGATCCTGGTTTTCTGAGCGTTCTGACTGCCCTGTGTCCCTGCGTTGGAGTCCTCTGACGCAGGGTCATTAGACCGCCACATCTGTTCTGCTGCGAGAGTTTTCACGGTCTTTTCTTGTTACTTCTGGTTGATTTTGGCTCTCTGGCTCATTTGACGGTCCTACCTCCCTGCGTTATATTACTTCTGGCGGTCTGGTCTTCGACCGTTATTTTATTCTGACGCAGGGTTCCCCGACCGTTATACTCCAGACAGGTACGCATCCGAGGTGCATTTATTTCCGCAATTTCTGCTGTGACTCTTTGCTTGGGTGATACTTGACTTCCTCATTACTTTGTTTCATATCTTCATATCATTGCGTGCATTATTGTTTGTTAGATCATAGGTTAGACTTTGCATGCACTCCGGTGCACATAGGGGCATTCATACAATCATATCTTAGATTGCATTTTCCTACCTTGTTGTGAGGACCTCTCGTCTCCATATTCCTTGGGGCCGACTAGGAAATCACACTAGGGACCTCCATAAGTCCCCGCGAGCCGTGGATTCCCACACGGACGCCGGGCTGGTTGTGCCTTTCCCACCCCGTGTCTAGGGTTGCATAAGTGAAGGAGTGATTACACTTAGAGTCAAGCCAAGTCCCATACCCATCTCCTGTTAGGAACCCATTGTTGAGAGCACATTTCAATCAATTCACTAAAGTTCCGAAGGAGAAATCACAAGAATCTTGCTGCATCATCTTAAACAACTTGGTTGACTTGGGGTGTCTTCATCTTTTATCACTTACATCTTTTGTTAAAACATCCGAGTTTGGTTACTCATTGTATGATTGTTTGTGTTGATTGTTTGCATAGTCAAGGTTGTCCGTTGCATGTGGAGTTGTTTTCGTCCGTCCGAACCATCTCCTCAAGTCAATTCCTTCTTCACGTTCTATTCCAATCCTCTCTTCGAGTCCGCCATGGCATCATTCAATCCTCCCCGTTCCCAAGAGGACTCTCTTCCTCAAGGGCTCCTTGAAAACCCTCCTGGGGTTATCACCTTTTCTTCTGGAGAGGGGACTACCCCTCTTCCATCCTCCACTTCTATAGAAGGTGGTCAAGCTACCCCTTCTCTCTCCACTCCTTCCGCGGGCTCCATTCTTCAAATGATGGCCCAATTGGATCCGACCCAACTTCAAGTTCTTTATCAGGCCATGCAAGGGTCCAACGCATCTCCTTATAAATCCAACCCTCCTATCGATCCATCTAGAATCAGTGGGCCCTCTGTCCAGCCCACTCCGATTGATCTCACCCCGGTCCAACCCCGGACCATCACTTTCACAGGCATGGAGACGGGCCAATCTTCCAACTCAGCCTATCAATCTTTTAATAAAGGGAAGTCACCAGTCCCTTCCTTTACTCAGGTGGATCATCATACATCGGGCCCGATAGCTCCGCAAGTTCTCATGGGCCCTTCAGATTTCTTGCGCCCTCAGCAAGGGGTGGCTCAAGCCCATTCTAATCTGGGCCAGTCTCAGGCCCAATATCCTTCTTATGGGCCCCCCATCTCTACTGTTTATCCATCCCCTCCTGCCTATGGGCTTCCACCTTCTGCCACCATCATTCCATCTGCTCCTCAAATTCAATCAGCGTCCTTCATTACCCCTGCTCCCTCCCGAGAGTAGGACTTGCTTGATAAATGGGCCACCATGCAGCAACAACTCGATTTCCTCCAGAAGCAGGTTGGCCCACAATCTTTGGCAGATATTCCTGTCCCGAGCTTTCAGAACATTCGGTTCCCTCCGTAATCAGAGCTCCCCAGCTATCGCAAGTACGACGGGAATGACAACCCCTTCATTCATGTGAGGGATTTTCTATATGAGTCGGCGTAGTTCCAATATGATGATCGCCTTATGGCGTACTTATTCCGCCGATCTTTGGATGGTGTTGCTCTGTAGTGGTTCTACTCTTTGCCGCTAGAAGAAGCTGAAATTTTCAAGGTAGTAAAGGACAAATTTATCCAGCGGTTCCAAGACAGGGTCGGCCCGGAATGCTAATTTACAGATCTAGTAGCCGAGAAGATGAAGCCAGATGAGGAGTTCACCACTTATGCAGACAGGTGGAGACAGATGGCTGCTAGAGTGCCTAGCCACATTCCGGAGGAAGAGAAGGTCAAGCTGCTCATTTCAAATGCTACCCCGACCTTCAGGAACATCCTGGCAATGAATGATATAGCTAACATGCATCAACTCTACAGTCGGGCGCGCTTCATACAAACCCAGTTCAAGGATTCTCCCATACACGCCCTATTTGGAAACCAAAAGCCCAAATATCACAAGAAACCACAAGGGCCAGTTATCAAGGGGGTCCAGACAAACGAACAGGTACAAGCCGTTGCCTTTCCATTTCAAACCGCACCTTTCCGCTTCCCCCAAAACCCCCACACTCCACAAAATCCTGCTTCACAAAACTTTCAAGCCGCTCCACAAAACCCTCCGCCTGCCTTCACCGTTCCACAAAACGCCTTCATCGCTCCACAACAACAACCACCACCTCCACAATACCACAATGTCCCTCCACCCAACGGCTATAACAACAATCCGAACAACAAGCGCCCTGCTCCCAAGAGAGCTCAATACCCCCATTGCCAGAGACCCTCACGGATATCTTCTCGGCTCTTATGTCGGTGAACGCAATTCAACTTCCTCCGAAACGGCCTAACTGGAACCCAGCCGTTGATCAAACGAAATATTGCATGTTCCATAGGCAGTCATGCCACACTATCGAAGGACGTTATCAGTTCCAGGATCTGGTATACGATCTTCATGAAGGGCAGAGAATCGATTGGGCCGAGATGCATCGGGCCATTGTTGAAATCAAAGAGAAAAGAAGGCAGCCGCCAAGGCAGCAAGTGCAGCAGCAACAAGCACCGCAGCCACAACAGCTACCACCATAACAGCAACTACAACAGGCTCAGGATCTGGCGATCCATCAAAATCCGATGCCAAATCATCCGCCTGCTCCACAGCAACCCCAGCCGCCGACCCCGACTCAAGTGAACGTAGTTCAACCCCCGACCCCTAGTGCCGAGTGGTCTTTTGATGATGATGGCGCCACACCGCAAGTCATGGCCCTCCACCACAACCACCGCAATCCTCTTACCCCCTCTTTCATCCTTCCCTCACACCCAATACCCTCTCCACTTGTCCTCCCATTTACACCCGCTCCAACAAATTCACTACCACCCACCACTCCGTCATACCCTCCGCCACTTACCCCCGCTGCCATCATCACGCCACCACTTAACCCTTCACCTGTCTTTACGCTCCCTCCACCCGCACCAACACTCATCACCATCCCGCCATTCACCAGTCCTTCATCTATCATCCGCTCACCACCGCCTATCACCCCCACTAACCTCACATCCCACCAAATCATCTCCCCTACACAGCCTACTCCGCTTATTCACCCCGCAGGGCCCATCATACTATCCACCGATGCCGCGGCTACTACAAGTTGCGCCTTAAGGAGCGGGAAGTTATTTCATCGGAATTATCCTACTAATTCCAATCCTCAGTCCTCTCAGCCAACAGCCGAGCAAGAAGAAGCCGAACCTCTACCGGGTACTCAGTATGACTTATTGCATCATCTGGACCGAGTGCCCGCCAAGATATCTGTTCTGGAGCTCATTAAAAGGCCTACCCTTCACCAGGATGCATTAAGGAACTTCTTACAAAAGGTGATGGTTAGCGAAGACATGGCAGTCGATAGTTTACCGACCGCACTGGCTACTATCTCAAAGGGGCCGGCGATTACATTTTCAGAATCCGAGCTAGCACTCCCGGAAGCTCGGCAAATGCCGCTCTGCATTACAATCACTCTGAACAAAGTCAGCATTGAAGCAGCACTGGTTGACACAGGGGCTTCAATCAATATGTGCCCACTCAGTACCCTCCGAGCTTGCAGCATATCTGAAGAGTTATTACGACCTACCCCTACCACTATAGCAGCATATGACAACTCAAGGCGAGCATGTCATGGGGTGGTCACTATCCAAGCAGAGCTCGGACCCCTTACAATGGCCGTGGAATTCTATGTACTAGACATCGACCCTATGTTCAAGGCTATCTTAGGTCGTCCATGGCTGGATACGCTCGGTGCCGTGCCCTCCACCGCACATCAGTGCGTCAAATTCCCTTTCCAAGGGAGGGTCATCAAGGTCAAAAGCCTATCTACAGTGCAATCGATTAAGGCCATTTCAGAAAAGATTCTTCCTACACTTTGGCCAAGCAGCCGACCCGTCATATCAGTGCTGGATTTAAACTTCCCTTGAGCTTATACACCTCCTAGGCCCATCACTACTCCAGTTAACATCAAGATGAAGCCCCAGATCCGAGACTCAAAAGGCTGGAACATTATACTGAAACTGGGCTACCAACCGGGGAGAGGCCTCGGTGCACAATTACAAGGAATGACCAAGCCCATACCCAAGGGAAGAAAGATGGGCAAGAGAGGTCTTGGCTACAAAGAAACCGCATTATCTATGATGGGTGATTCTGGGCCACTCACCTGGGACTACCGTCAGCACTTTATCCGAGGGCCTCTTCAGCCCGACACATTAGCTCTGCAGCCAGCCCCGTTAGAGAGAAATACAGTATGTCCGATTTCCAGTCCTCCGCCGGCACTAAAAAGGCCAGAACATGATATGCTTGATTATGGTCAAGCCCTTCAGGGGTTGTTTCATGAAGAAGACTGCCAAAAGAAGCAAGAGGTTCGGCTCATGCAATGGAGACCGAAGAAGCGGCCTGACAATGATCCACGGGAGGAGGGGAGCTCACCGATTGTCTTTTCTTGGTCTCCCTCCCGCTTTCAATCTCTCCTCTAGCAATGGGAGTTCTTACCCCGTCTTCCTCCTATCATGGTAAATCCATCCTTCGTTGATCCGCCCGAGATTCTATTTGTTCCTTGCGCTTGCGGGCACTGCCCGCCCATTGATCTATCCACTCTATTCACTCCTCCTCCCCCCAACGCCCCACTCCACGAGATGTGGTTCTCATCTTCCGATCCCTTCTTTGACTGCATCTTCCCTGAGCTATTTCCTATGCAGCTCCTGCCTCCTCCATCTTGCTGTATAGTCTCTGTTGATCTCCAAAAAAAAAACGTCAAATTCAAAATGGAGATTTCAGTGGAAGATTATGCTACCCTGTCTCCATCCTCATCCCAGGGGCACGAGTCCCCTGCTCCTTCCCTTCCACTAGGTCTCCTTTCTCCTAAGTTAGGATTAGGGTCTATCGAGTCTAGGGAAGTAGAATTAGTTAGGTCTAAAGAAGTAGGGTCTTGTTCTAGGTCATCCAACCCTTCCTCCTCTGAGCCGCGCCCGCTTGCGCGTCCTCCCAAATCTGTTCATGTTAGGTGCTTGCAAGACCTAGCTCAGCGTTGTCATGCCCTTTTAAAATGTCCGAAATTTGTTGCTACGGCAATTACGATTTAGGATGGAGAAGAAATAGAAGGG